>JABMCL010002967.1:1162500-1292500 GCA_018857735.1 Alviniconcha marisindica
AGAAGCCGGTACGTGAACACGGTATTGCACATTTGGTTCGTTTTACGTAATGTTTTTAAGGAACACATTCAGAAGTCTGCTCTTTTAAATAAAACCACAAGTAACGTACGTGTATGTTTTTATTTTTAAATGTCTCTTAAACGTTCACAGATGCCGCATACGGCTTATTAGCGACGGGGACGTACATGTATGGTTTTAATGTCACCTGTAAAGGCAGATTGCCAGGTCAGAGATACTACATAATTATACAGTAACTTTGCATAACATCAATCAGCTTTAATACGCACTTGGATTGGGATTTTTTTTTTTTTTTTTTTGGGGGGGGGGTATGGGTCTGTGTGTGTTTAGGTCGGGCATGTCAAGAATTTCAAGCTGGCCCAACTGGTCCCGAAGCTTCTCCCGCTTCACGAGCACCCGGGAGCCGCCGTCAGGTTCCGCATCTCCTCCCAGCATTGTGGGCCCGCTGGAGTTTGACGCCGGCTTCGGCAACCCACTCTACGACAGCGCGCCCTTTGATGATGGCAATGTACGGCACACAAGAGAGAGAGAGAGGGGGAGGGAGGGAAGGAGGGATTGACTGATTAAACTTTATTTCTCAACGGTGAAGATATTAGCACAAAGGCCGACTCACGTATCTGCCGTTGCTACAGTACTACTAATATAGTAATAACCAAGACATTCATAGTGAAATACTATGATAGGAGGATATAGACAAATACAGAGAGAGAGAGAGAGAGAGAGAGAGAGAGAGAGAGAGAGAGAGAGAGAGAGAGAGAGAGAGATATTCTTCAGAGGCTAGAGATAAAATCAGATCAGATCAGATCAAATTCCTTATTTAAAAGGGTATGTGTGCATGTTGTCAGTGTTCCAACTTAAAGCATGCATGCATTTTTACATTCAGCTCTCTATGAAACTTTTTAGAAGAAATGTATTTGTCAGAGCTTACTTCACATCACATCACTCTCCAAGTTTCACAACTTTTGAAACTCATTCCCACTTCCACTGTCATCAACCGTATCACCGTGAAATGTGTTATGAACACTGGTCTTGACATTCCACAGGCAAGAGAGATGGAGCTATGCAGTCCTATGGAAGAACAGCCCACATTTGATGTTGACGGAAGCCAGGGCGGCTTTGACAACCCCATGTATGGTGCAACTGTAAGTACATCATAATTAACTGCCCTCGGTTCAAATTTTAAGGACCTGGGCCATGTAGAATTCATGAACCCAGATCTAGAATGAATACAAATGAAGAGTGAGGTAATGTCATGGTTGGCAGATGCAGAAAAGTGCAGACCAAGCAAGCAATTGATGACAATTCATAAATGAATATAAAATGAGGGAATTTGCACGTACAGTGTTAAGCTTTGTGAGGGGGGAAAAGGATACAGGTAAATGTGCAATAGTGTCTTACACTCAGCTGCATCCTCTTGACTTCTGCTTTTGTGGAAAATAAAGCTGCCACAAACAACTTGCACATAAAAATGACTAGATCTGCATCTTTTCAGCCGGGAGTTTTTGTCACTGATGCTTCTGAGACCAGCATTGATGTGGAGAGGGCCAAAGAGTTCAAGGGCTTGTAGGATGGAGCACTTCAAGTTCAACACTGCAGAGCGTGACCGTTCATCTTCCACAACTGAATGCAGGGGACTTTCTTTCCTAGGACCATCCCAGAGGGGAACAACCTTCCTTAAGAAGTGTTCACAGCACCCACCCCTGGCTCCATTGTGACCAGGGTCTGCTCCTTGACATTCCTACATCTTTAAAGTGTATTAACAAAAAGTGGGTGACGGCTGGAACTGTGCCGGTCAGGGTTCATCCCCGGGGACCACTATGGTAGTCGGATACTCCAAAGTAGTTAATACATTGCATGCTTTCCCCCTGGCTAAATTTTCTTTTGTACTTTCTCATACCACTTTACTCTATAAGATTGCAAACCCCCAGAAATGCAGCATAATCTCTGAGCAGTTTTTGCTCAGTGGAAGGTGGCTGTCCACTCCAAAGAAAGAAAAACTGGCCCAGCTGGTCGAACAATATGCAAATTACATGCTGAGATGGCAATGTACTCTTTATCACCTTTAATGTCCGCTGTAACTTGAACTAGTTTACAAGCGTAACTGGAAAATATGCATCCTGACTGGGATAATAAATCATGTGTATTCTGTTACTGCTGAAATTGTCCTTTCAAAATGAAGTCAATTTTATGCTTGTGAAACTGGCAGGCACAATGTCGGACAGACCTTCATAGTCAGCTAGTGATGCTTCTATTTTTTGTCTGGTTTAAGTTGTTCTTGGAACATTTTGTGTCACATACCTAATTTGATCTAGTTTTTAAAGTTTGTGTTCTTTGTTGGAACCTAATTGGGTTTGATATAACATAAAAGGTGGGCTTTGGAAACTACTCGACCAAAGTAAATAATTATGTGGTGGTTGTCCAGTGAGACACACAGCGGTTTGTCTGCACAACAGCTGATGTATACATAATGTAGCATAAATAAAATACTACACTCCTCAACACATGAAGATATGTGGTACTGTGGCTGTTTAATTTAGCAGATTGTGACTGTGCGTAACTGATAATATTCTATTTGATTAAAAAAATAGATGGATCATTGATTTGTAACTTGTGCAATATGTATTCTGAAGTATACACATGTATTAATACAAAATGAAAATAAGACAGAATCAAATAAAAATTGTTTTAATGAAATTACAACAATGAGCGTTTTGTTGCTGTTAATGTGTCACACAGACTGTACACACTCTCTCTCTCTCTCACATACTGCCTCTTTATATAAACAACCTTCATGCTGCAGAGCATGAAAAAATAGTTATACATCAAACACACACACACAAATGTGTGCATACACACACACACATGTGCACACGCACAACATACACAGACACACACATCATTATCTCTTTTCCAGTTTTGAGTAGCTAGCTTGCCTCTGGGAGACGTTCCACTTCATATCTGAAAAACAGAAACAAAAAATGAAAACTGCCATCTGAATGAGACATCTGCCTTTTGACCAGTCATCCTATCAACATTTTTGTTTTCCGAATGTGTTGGTGTCCGTACACCCACGGGGCATAACTTCAACACCACAGACACTTCCATGACCTGAAGATGCCAATTTTGTGTATACAGAATTATTAAACTGAGCACTGGACATTACTACCATAATTTTTTTTTAACTTTAAGGCCCCCTCATATCTGACCCATGCACCTCTTCTTTTAAAAAAAACATAGTTGGTAGCATCTTATTTGTGAATAAAATCCAGCACACACACTTTTCCAATGAATGACAATGATTATATTGAACCACGTCATACTGAACAATATCTGGAAGAAGAATCAGTCTAACTGAAAGAAACAGAAATTGCAAAACTGATCAATGATATTTTCCCAGCAACTGACAGAAGACATGATCCCAAAAATGGGATTTGTAACGACCTTATGGGCCTAGTCATACTGTCAGTGTATAGCAGCATTTACTCAAATGTGGAAGATTACAAAACCAAAAACAAAATGCATGTTGACACCTAATACACATGAGAGAAAATGACAGCAGCCATGATTTCAATAGACGACTCCACTCCTGTCAGTCAAAGCAGACACACCCTTAGATTTCAGCCAATCGCGTGCTGCAGCATAATGAGGTGCCCACGTGTTTTGACAAGGCCTGAAATGGCCTGGCAAGTTTTCGTGCCAGACACTGCAAGTGGTCAGTTGGCAGTGTTCAACATGGCAGAAAAGAAACCAGGAAAACGAAATTGTTGCTATGGCCAGTGTAAGTCAGACGAACGATACCCTGACAAATGTGCAGGTGTCACATTCTAGCCGCTTCTGAAGCCAAAAACAAGGCTGAAAGATTGTAAAGCTTGGATCAAGGCTGTGGTCGACCCCATGGTCAACTAAACCCGAGCGTGATAACAAAGAACTACTATGTGTGTTCCAAGATAAGTCAGCCTTAGGACAAAATGTATGATCCAGTCAATTTATGCATGCGTTGTTTTTCTCTTTTGTAAGCTGTCAAAGTCAATGATTGTGTGCATGTGGTGGAAGTATAATTATTAGTGTAGGAATACATGGCTAAACACAAAATATGTGCCGTATAACGGCCGAAATATTGTTCATTCACTTTGAACATTGCATTATCGGTTTAATAATAGTGTGTGTGTGTGTGGATGGGGGGGGGGGGAGGGGGGTTGCGTGCATGCACGCACTACGGTAAAAAATCTTAAAATTCAGAGGAGGTTTTCAGTGGTATATAATTGATGGCATACTACTCATATTTAGATGCTCGTTACACTGAATATATTATATTGAGGAACTAAGCAGTAATGAGAGTTTTGGCTGAAAATAAAGTGCTTTTAATTCTGTCAATAATTCTCTACAAGGCTCTAGTAAAACCAAAACCAAAATGTGTAGGCATGCTCATGCAGATTACCAATAACTGCTGCATAAACTGTGACAGGCAGACATACTGCCATACACCGATCGACTGGCATATTGTGAAACAGAGACAGACAGACAGAGCACTTACAGACACACAACCACACTGAAACCTAGGGACACACACACACACACACACGCACGCACACACACACACACATTCACACTCACACACACACACACACACACACACACACACACACACACACACTGTACTGTGTGGCATGCCGGCTAAATCAGTGAAATATCCTACCTGTTCTGATGCTTGTTATACAGTAAAATCCAACTTGACTGTGACATTCCACAGGGAAAAGTATCCAACGTTAAGTGTGCTCACAATGATAATAATATGTCACAAGTTCAGTCCCAATTTCTAAGTAAATATAAACAGTATGTATAATAAATGACCGAGCGGTAGCCAAACGTTTTACTGTATCACTTATCAAAGGCATGGTGCTTTCAATGACATATTTCTCTTGCAGGTCTGGAGTAACTTGTAGAAAGTGATCTGTCATAGTTAGCCTAAGTTTCTGTTCAGCATTAATTAAATTTTATTAATTTTATTCTACTAAACTAACATATGAAGAAATCTGCACATAACAGAAGCAACCCCAAAATTAACCCCAATCCTTGTGGCTATAACTCTGCACTGTCACAGATATAGAAGTAACACTGCTGTCTACCATCCCCTCTTGTATTGCTGCTTCTCTCTACTGCTAGGCCGGAGTTAGAGTTCGCTAGTTTCTAACTGTTCTGTGTAGGGGGGGGGGGGGGGGGGGGTGTAATCTGGCACTCCCAACTGTCAGAGGTCTTGACCATCTGGGCTTTGGTCTTGACAAAACCTGGACCACTGCAGGAGTGAGGCTGGTAGTGTCTGTTTGGGTTACTAATTGCTTTGGCAAGCTGGAACCCATTTCACCCTCCCTGGGATGTAAACTGTCCCTTCCCTTTCCCATCTGACCAAGGAGGGCTGCAGACCATGTATATTATCAACACAGGGTCCTGTGTCTCAAAAGACTGCTTTGACCTTTGGGTGAATTTTCTCTCACCAAAACCAAAGCCCGTCTATTTTAAAATAGGCGGGCTTTGACCAAAACACAACAGGTCTCCCAGGTCTCTCAGCGGCAAGAGATCGAGAGTACTTTTGAATTCGGCTGCAGACATCTTTTCGGGTTGCTTGCCAGAGGGGCAGAGCTTACGGCTGGAAGCGGTGCATTGTGGAGTGGTCTATTCCAACTTGTTACCAAGTCCCGCAGTAGACTGGGTTAATCAACATATCATCTACAGCACTGTTCATCTTAATGCTGCATACACTGTTGGTTGATTCAAACTTTTTGTGAGTGGCAAATTGACTGACCATTTCTGAATCCCATATTACAGCACTTTCCCTTGTATGTGTCAATCAGATTTGTCAACTATGACACTACTAAAATTGCACCTTATATTCAGGAGTGCTTTATCTGCGGAATTCTTTTGCTAAATGTCAGCGGTGTGGAGGGGCTGTTATATCCAGAAGTGCCTTGAAGTGCAGAAATTATGGTAGACACATTCATTATTGCAGGATACTTACTTGTGGTTATGAATGTATATGATGGGCACTCCAGGGATTTTCCGAATTCTTCGCTTCAGGTCTTTGTCATTTGTGGCCACCATGTAGCACTTGTGCTGCACAAGATAATTATAATTGGCTTAAGCCATTTGCAGAAAGAAAAGAAAAGCATTCCTTCAGGCCCTGCTAGTCTGTGAGCTCCAATGGAGAAATGGCACATACAAGAATACATTATGCTGATTATTAAAACTGTGGTATAAAATAACAGTCATAAAATGATGTTTACTCTGGTTGAAAGTACTCCAAATCATCAAAACACTGCTGTAGTCTTGCCTCTCATATGGGCAGAATTAAATTATTTCTCCAAAACTTGTCAGTTCTAAAATCTGTGGGTTGTTATAAAAGAAAGAAGCAGTCCTAACTGGTCATGGCATGGCAGCATATTGAGACTGCCATACAACTTGATTTCAGTATTTTTCCTCAGTGGGCAGAAAGGCTGTCCCAAGACAGCACAACCACTGAGAATACTGCTGTCTCACTGCAGACTCTTGAACCCAGCTAAGCCAAACGTTGGTGGTGGCCTATTTCAACAACACTAGCAAAACATTACTATCAAATCAAGTCAATGGCAAACAGGACAAAACAAAATTAAACCATGAATATGCCAAAACTGCAAAGGCAGGAAAATGAAAACTATTCCCTTACTGCAGTTACCCTCTCCACGAGACAGTCATCAGCATAGGTTCCTTTGTGAAGGCAGGGGAGGCGCTCAAAGCGAGGGTCACGGACAATTCTGCCATAAAGATCATAGTTCAACAGTACCATCATCAAGAACAAAGGTAAACAACAACACAAACTAAACACATATGCATCAGCCACTTCTCTGACTAAAAGTAGATAAAGGACTGCAGTATTCAAGAGGATCTAAAACAAAATCCATCTTGACAATCTGCTTACTGATGAATATCCACCTGGTGGTTATATATTTATTGGATTGCAGCTGGTATCATAACAGACTTTTCTTTTTCTTCTTCTTTTTTTTGCATACTGATGAATATCCATCTGGTGGTTATATATTTATTGGATTGCAGCTGCAACCATAACTGACTCCTTTTTTTTGCTTTCTTTTTTTGTGTACTGATAAATGTCCACCTGGTGGTTATATTATTACTGGACTGTAGCTGCCACCATAACTGACTTTTTTTTCTTTCCTTTTTTAGTTTATCACTGAGAGTGTATATATGTAAGGGAGAAGAACAGAGAGAGAAGAAGAACAGGTGAGAGAGAATTCCATACCTCAGTGCAACTCTGTAGCGTCTTCCAAGTTTTTCTAATTCAGCCATCACACAGTCAGTGATATAGGGTATGCCTGAGAAACATATAATTATTACAAAACTACAGGATCACAGTCAGATATTTCATACAAAAGAACCAGTCACTATCATCAACAAAATTCAATTACAAAAAGAGCTTGTAAATGTAATGGAATGAAAACTAAAACCACTGACTTTCAGGCATTAATTAAAATTACACCACTTGCCTGTCTCCAAATATAGCACTGATGGACCTGAAAACTGCACAATGCAACCCTAGGTTCATATCCATGGTAAGTGTGACACCAGTGCACATGTTCTATGTTCTTTACAGCACAGCCAGCAGATTTACATCACTGACTGTTTGCTGTAGAACAATGTGCAGTCAGTGCCACTTCTGGCTATGGAAGAAAACTAAGCATACAAAAGAGTTGTATGTGACTGACACTTTCATGTTCAAGTAACCAAGTCCTCAACAGCTTCCAGCAATAAACATACCAGTTAAAGACATTTCTGTGTGTTTGGAGCACAGAATGGCCAGTGGGATGTGGCTCAGTGTTGGGCCGAAAAGCCAGGTGCAA
Organism: Alviniconcha marisindica; assembly: GCA_018857735.1. Lineage (NCBI taxonomy): Eukaryota > Metazoa > Mollusca > Gastropoda > Provannidae > Alviniconcha > Alviniconcha marisindica. The sequence continues at coordinate 1,170,405 of JABMCL010002967.1, forward strand.
TACTGATGCATCTCTGACTCCCTTGTGTGACAAGGGATTTTTCTCCCAGAGTCAAACTTTTAGACAGTGCAGACTCTCTTAGTCTCTAACAGTGTTTGCACAGCCTTGGTGTGCAATCTTGTGCATAAACATTGGTATGCATGTTGAAGATCCCAAGCACTGGCAGTCATACCACTGTCTGGAATTAGACACAGAGAAATACTGCACACACCAGCAGGAAATAGAATGGGTAGCACTGCTCTTGCAGCAACTATAGCCTTACCAAAATAACGCAAACCAAATTCCCACAATGGATAAATGAAATATTTTTAAAAACAAATTTGACTGTGTATATGTGTGTTTTGTTGGGGTGTGTGCTTGCATTTATGTACATGTGTGGGTGTGGGTCTGAACATGCAAGCATATGTGTATGCATGCATATAATGTATACTGACATTAAATTGTGATCTGTTTTGTGCAATGATACCAACAATGAAACTTAAATGACTGCTCACTTACACTTAGCATACAGACAGGCCATGAAAGACTCAAAGACATCCAGCTTGTTGGCAATGCTGAAGTTGACAAAGTTGGTATCCACCAAAATACGATACGGGGGGCCCAGACTTTTGTTGTAGGAGAAGAACATCGAAGCTGGTGTGTTGGGGCTGAAAACAAAATGTCACCATAACTCACCTGACTACTGACTCCGGGATTCAGCCAAAACTTGAACTGAAGTGGATTTAATTCCCTGCACGTCAAGCAATTTTTCTCCCAGAGTTAACTTTCAGTGCAAGATTCTAACACTAGTAACAGTGTTCGTACTACCCCCATGAGCAGTTGCACACATCAACATTTGCACACACATTAAAAATCCCAAAACACTGGCAATCATAACATTGTTGATCACTTGAAATAGCACTGTTCTTGCAGCTGCTGCAGCCTGCAAGGTAATCCCAATTTTCCTGCAAGTATAACAAAAAGAAGTTTGAAAAAAGTACAGACTTACAGCTTTACCAAAATCTTCTATTCCATGCTCTTTCCTTTTCAATCATCAGCCATTTATAACACTAACAGTTATTCCCTTCTGGTGTATTTATAAGTTATAACATTATTCCTTTTTGGTGCACAGACAAAAATAAACCAAACCCACTTATTTCAGAATTCCCAACTTCATGTGCATGGAAACTGAAATATCTACCAAAGCAGGTTACATACATGTACTGATGTAGAATACAGTACATTCTACATTATGTTACTCACATATCTCTGATGCTGAGGCTTTCTTGTTTATTCTTCTTCACTCTCTTCTTTTTCAATCGATCCTTTGGTTTTCTGCAACACGCAAACAAATAAAAACTGTATACAAAAAAAATGCTTTTTTTTCTCTCTCTCCAAACTTCCACTCCGTCAACAAACGTTCTTCATTGATTTTGACTCAGTGAAAACATAAAATGTCTCAGGCTCAGAGAGTCATACTACTCATATTTAACACAATAACAGTCATATAATGTTTCACAAAATGTCCTACACTTACATCTAATTACAATTAACTATTATAGGTCCAAACCTGATCCACCACTTTTATCAAAGTCTGTTACAAATATATATATATATCCCCATCATGTACCATAGCAGCAAGTATATAATTCAAGGAACTTATTACTACAGACAGAAAACAATAGCGGTCACATTCTCCAAATGGGAAATTTCACTATAAATTTATAATGTACATGTATCACTATACCACTGTATTCTGTAGTACTGTGTAACTGTAAGACAACATTATTTTAATTTTGTTTTCTTGTCACAAAGACAGCTAAAGCATTACATAATGTCACAGCAACCTCTTTGTCTTGCACCATTCTGGCACTTGATAACTGTAGTACAGATAAATTACAAAAGACATAAATTTTAACCTCTGCAGTCATGAGACAGGGCATTGTTGTTGAATACAGCAACAAAGCAGTCAGGCAGTTAAGCATGTAGTCTGTCATTCAAGCCCTTGCAAAACTTCAGTGTAACTCACTAACTGTTACTAAATGTAAGGCTGCACATTCCATAGTTTCCAGTGCTGCAATTGTATTAAATATGTTCTAGCATTACTAAAAAAAAAATTGCTGTTTCACAGCTCAACTTACAGTCGAGAATCTTTCAGGCTGATCCGCCTTTTCATATCAGCAAACTTGGCCCTTTGTTGCTTAACTTTCCCCTGTCAAAAACAATGGAAAAAATTAGTAACAGTATACATCATTAATAAAATATTATATGTGAACACTTGTTAACTGTTATGGTCTTCTTCTTTCTATATGTCATAAGTGCACTCCTTCATCAAGCTGAAGATGTTGGCACTGTTGTTGCTTTTTCCTTCCTGTACTATATAAATAGTGACCACTGTTAAAATATACTGACCATTCTGCCACTTAGGAGACCTGCAGGGAGAGAAAAGAAAAAAAGGGGTGGGTGGGGGTGGGGGTGGGGGGTGGGGGGGTGGGGGGAGGGTGAGGCCTTTGCCATATGCTGTCAATGTAAATAAAAAATTCATTTTAAATTGAAGTCCCTTTCATTTTTCTAACTCTAGATCCAAGAAACTGGGTAGATCTATAGCCTATATCAATGTTTTTAGTATCCAAAAACTTAAGTGGTCGGAAATTCCTGGACAATCTAAACGCCATTTTGAGTCACAGATGTCATCATAATCATTCAAACAGGTTCAAATCTGGCGAATGGAGCGAAAATTTGCAATAAAATGTGAGTTTTATCATGCAGCATGATCATGCTCCTTTGCCGAGTTTGATGTTTGACCAAGATCAAGTTTCCGAGTAACGATGTGCACGCTTCCGCAGTGCCGATATCGGTCAAAACAATCGATCATCTACTGACAACTCACCTTTGACAAACTGTAATCAAACTCACTTTTTGTTGCAAATGATATGTTGACTTCACTTCCATAGATCTATAGACAGATTATGAACCTGTTTACTTTAAGTTTAATGATTCTGATGTTTATTTGCCATGATGGCGTTTAAAATGTTCCAGGTATTTCCGGCGGTCTCCTTGGAAATTACCCACATATTGCACTTATATATTACATAAAATCACCGTTCAAAATAAAGACAGAATGTGACCAAAGTTTTCAAGGAAAACAAAACCACGAGGTATTATTACCATCTTTCCTCCACGTTCTTTTTTCTCGACAAGGGACTCAACTCTAGTTGAAAGAATGCCAGCAGAGCTAACAGTTACAATCAGTCAAAATATGTTTTCTCTGAAATCATTTTCAAATTAAAAAGAAAGAATACAGGGAATTAAACATCATTGTGTATTAACCGTGTTGGATCAAACTATTAAATTTTAAGACGTTTACTGATTACGAAACTTACACTATATATCATGCACTACTTAGCTTCTCGAAAACAAAAAGATTAGGATGGCGAGCAGCCAAGCTGTAGAGGGTGAAATTCAACAGACGCAGGATAAGCCAGTGGATGAAACGGCTAATCTACCTACTGCAGACGGGGATTCAGAAGCTGTCCTAACAGCTAGGTCTGAATTACACAAAACAATGGCTGAAGTAGTTGAAAACCCACCAGCGGAGCAACCACCCCCACCCTCCCTGACAGCGCCTGAGGACATCATCTACGAAGAACCAGTACCGGACCCATTCAACAAAGCTATCACTTACCTTGAGAAGCACAACATCCTGCAGATATTTCAGGTAATCATTTTCTGAACCTGCATGGACAAAAGTTAAATGTTTCTGATCCTATCATATGGTCCTCAAGAAGTAACCACAGCACCCACCCCTTGCTGGCTCTTAATTGACTTTCAGACCAGGTCTGCACTTTCCTGAATCTTTAACGGGTACAAACGAAAAGTGGGTAAGTGAAGGCTGGACTGTGCCGGTCGGGGTTTATCATCGAGGACTGCTACGGTAGCCGGACTGGTCTGACCGGATACTCCAAAGTAGTTAATACAATGCACACTTTCCCTCTGTCTAAATTTTCTACTTTCTTTCTCACACCACTTTACTCTGTAGCAGTGTAGGGCACTGCAGACCTCCAAGAGTGCAGTATGGTCTCCAAGCAGTTCCTGCTTAATAGATGGTGGTAGCCTACATCAAAGAAGAACAAGAAGAAGTAGCCTTTTGCCACTGTAAACAAAACGAAAGCAAAATAAACAAAAATATATATATATATATATAAAAAATATTAAAAAAAGGTCATACATCAGATGTGAGGTACCATTCTGGTAATTTTACTTTGCTGCAAGAATTTTTGCTTTACTCGCTAATTATATGTCAAAATGTTTGCCAAAAGCTCAACAAGATTATAAATATGTCATGAAAAATTATGAGATTTGCACCAGTATCTTCCCATTACTAATAAGCCTTATGATTTTTGTGGATGTTAAGCACCATGTTTACTTACTTTACCAGTATGAGCACCATTATCACTGAATCTGGTAGAGGATCCATCAACAGTGCTGTACCATGATTGTGGGTCAAAATTTGTAGTCTTGTACCAGAGTAGTCGATAATTATTAACATATATTGGCACATCCTAGTATGAGACAGGCACTGAAAATGGAGCCTTCAGTTTTGGGTTTGGCCCAACTAGGGTATTTTTTACCTTATTTTAAAGAAAACTGATAGCAACATCTAATGCATTTCTGATCTATTTCAGTTGATTTTCATTAAATTATTGGCATTAGCATCCACAGGCACACACAAGAAAATTGTGGCAGCCAGTGAGCCACCCAGAGTATGTTTGTGATCACAGAAGAGACTGCAATCGAACTGATCAGATACATTAAAGGGAAGAAATACAATTCTGTATTGGGCTGAAAATGGTGCTAAACTAAATCCCAAATAAAGGGGGCACCTTGTAAGTGCATGTAGAAGTCCAATCAGTTTTAGCAACAGTCCATTGTGGTATATATATTGGGGCAACCAATATACACTGGCACAAGGCATTATGATGCGTGAGCCGGTTTGGCCTAGAGGTAAGGCGTTAGGCTGGTAAGCAGAAGGACCTCGGTTCGATACGGCTTTGGCTCTCCTTTCTCTTCAAAAAGGTTGTGCTTTGTGGACGCTGTCTTGTGACTTTGTCCATCACATCCTACTGAAACATTAAAATGGCTCTCTTTGCTGCCCATCTTAATGCAGGAATCATTCTGGTGGTGACAGTGTAGTGATAGGTATATAATCTCCCTCTTCCCCCACCTCCATACCCCCTTTCCCCCCTTCTCCCCATCCCTAATAAGCCTTGTGGTTTCTGTGGACATTAAGCACCATGTTTACTTACATTATGGTGCAAACACCAGTGATGGAACCCATACCAAAATTGCCAGTCACATAATGGTGTGTGACATTTATATATTATTGTTTATGCATATGATGTGGTGTGCTAATGAATGATATGTGAAAAAAACTTAGGCAGCATATTTTATCCAGATTGATTTTTTATTTTATTACTGTTAAATATTGGTTAATAAACAATGTATCTCCATACTTTAAAAATCTTCCTTGTGAGTATCTGTGCATATATATATATATATATAGAGAGAGAGAGAGAGATATATATAGATATAGATATATATGGTTTGATTTTCTGAACTTTTGGTTTTTTGTTTGTTTGTTTTTGTTTTGAGTAAGATTTTAAATTTTACCAGCTTGTTTCACAAGAGCTGTGGTATAAATTTAGTAACATGTTTGTGATTCTTTCCTCTTCTTTTCTGTCATCTTCTTTGGGGAAAAAAGAGAAGCTTTTCGTGTGTGTATTTTATATTATATATATGTATGTGTGTGTGTGTGTGTGTGTGCCTGTTGGTGTGTGACTTTCTGACATTAACAAATTATACTTGGCTCTGTGTGCAGAATATGACTGCCAGCATCATCTACCAAAAGCCAGACAACCCACTGGATTTTATGATTTCAGAAATTGGCGAGATGAAGAAACATCGAGATAGTGGAAAATCAGCAACACCAAAAAACTGAAGATGTTAGTTTGTGAACACTGACAACCTTACTGAGATTAGAACATTTGTTTACATTGTTATGGTCACCCAAACAGTTATAAAACATAGGAGAAGACTCAAAGTTACCAAGAATTAGGAATTTTGGATAGCATACCGGTAACTAAGCAAACATCTATATATAAAAAAAGTTTTATATAATTATTCTTGAGTCATTAGTATAATCAAAATCTTTTGTATTTGTAATTATGACATTGCAATATATGTATATATATATATATATGTGTGTGTATTTGAGTTTTTTTAATGGTACCTGATTGTCCAAGTTGTTTTCAGACTGTGATCATTAGCATTCTAAAGCCTCTCAGAACATGCTCAGATGTGTTGTTTTAAACATTTCAGCTGTTTTGTGTTTGTTACATTTATAAACTGACTGCTTGCCAAAGTTGTTTTTATTTAGTAGTTGATGGTTCTTTTTTACAATAATGTGTATTAACTGAAATCATGTAAGTGGTGAAATATCACACTGTTGATACAATGAATTGTTAACAGTATTAGCTGTGTTTTGTATAACCATTCCAAAGAAATGCCTTTTGTTTCAAGTATGCAAATCCCCATTGCATTCTGTTGATATCAGTTTACTGATACTTTCTGTATGTGTGTTATATGCTGCATGAGAGATGGTGGTGTACAAGGTTGTCTTTAGCAAAGTAATGTTTTTTGATGTGATGAAATGATATTATTGCTCATTCAGTCATTGTATGCTCATTATCATTGTGTTCATGCCAGATTCACTAAATGAAGTTATTCACCTTAAAAACAGACACAGATGAGTCTGTGGAAAGTGTCTCTATTGTCTTTTTTCAGGGGATGCAAAGAATGTTTGTCAATGTGTTTTTGTGTGAAAGAAATGAAAGATGAGGTGAAGATGAGGTGCACACTAAATCAGACAACTGGAACTGACTTTTGCAATAAGGTAAAGGCCATCCCTAGAGTGTGGGACAAAAATCTGAAACAAATTCTTGTATCAGATCAAAGCAATCTGTTGGCTTCCAGCACAGTTCATTATAAACAGTTTTTGTGTTTTCTTTCTCTGTTATAATTGTTTTCTTGCCATACTCCATTACAATTTTTGGTTTTGCATGTATGATGATGAAGTGATGCTTAATGTCCTCAGATGTCAGTTGACATATTAGGGACAAGCTGTGACCAGTGCCGAAGCATGGTTCAGTATAGCTTTACGTCCATGGAAACCAGAAGGCTCGTTAGGACGGACAGCCCAGGACGGCCACCTCGACTCTCACACAGCTCCTGAACTATGTTTTTGTTTTGTTTTGTTTTTTTGCATGTGTTTGCCTAGTGTGAACTTGTGTGCATTATGGGTTTTGAAAAGAAAGGGTAACTTTACTCATGGTTTAGTCTTTCTTTTGTTTTGACATTATAGTGTATGAAGCAGACACCACCAGCAACAAAAACATTTCAACATATAGTTTGAAGTTCCATATTATATGTACTCCACTTAATACACTTCCCTAAAATTTCACCCTAAAAAAAAGAAAAAAGAAAAAGGAAACAAACAGTTTTTAAAGTATACCTAAAATTTCGCCCTAAAAAGAAAAAAAAGGAAGACAAGCTGTTTTTAAAGTATGATATTGTTTCTACAAACAGGAGATAAGTTAGATCAGAGTTATAAATGAACTTCATTTATTTAAATTATTGACTTGCATAAAAGGAAGTGTGTGCAATTATGACTATCCTTTTATGAGGCAGATACACTAGGCTTTTTCGTGAAAAATATGAAGTCAGACCTTTCAAACTTAGCATGATGATAACCTCCTAGACCAGACCATTCTGCTTTACGTCCACAAAAGCGAGGTGGTTTATTAGGGATGGGATAATAACCTCCTAGTAAGTCAACATGGTGCTTAACGTCCACAGAAACCATAAGGCTTATTAGGAAGGGGGGGAAGGGGGTATGGAGGTGGGGGAAGAGGGAGAGTATATATCTATCGCTGCACTGTCACCACCAGAATGATTCCTGCATTAAGATGGGCAGCGATGAGAGACATTTTATTGTTTCAGTAGGGAGTGATGGACAAAGTCACAGGACAGGGTCCACAAACCACAACAGCCGAATCGATATCGAACTGAGGTCCTTCTGCTTACCAGCCTAACGCCTTACCGCTAGGCCATACCGGCTCAATATAATAACCTCCATTGAATTCTACACTTTTATACAGTTTTGGTGACCTTGACCTGCTGTTAAGGTCACCAGGTGTGAGAAGGGTAAAGTGAAACTGAAAATGCTAAGTTCATATCAAGTTTAGACTTTGAAGGGTTAGGTTATTTACATTCATGCATAATATTTTTTACAGAATGATGTTCTTTAGTTAACAAGGCTATACAGGAAATACTAATTATGCTTTTCCATTGTGCCCTGCCTTCTTTGACATTTGGCATGATGATGAGTTAACCTTCTTCAAGCATTACCCTTTCACACCATTTTCAAGGATCTAATTTCATGATGACAGTGATATCAGGAAATTCAAAATGAAAGCTGTAGTTTTTGTAAGTTCTGATCCAGTCAGTTTCAGACATTGTATACTAGTTACAGGCATGGACTAAATCCTGTATGAAATACTTTTGTAAAGCAACTACCCTTCTTAGATTTGATTTTTTATTTGATTTTTTTAAACCGGAAACAAAGTTGACAGCTAGGATTCTGAAACAAGATCCAAACACACAAAAGGTTAAAAACATTGATTTTAATAGGACAACACAGAACATGCTGCAGTAATATCTACAATCAGTGTTGATCAGTACCTATATTTTGTGTGTGTGAAGAGTGATGTGGCTGGACAACAAAAAGAGGGGGTGAAATTAAGTCCTACGAAGTCAGTAGTGAATCACCTATAAAAGATCCAGAGTGCTTGTGCAGAATCAGCACACAAAGGAGTTAATCAGCACTCAAAAAATGTTACACATAACAACAAAGACCTGAGTCACCTACAGTAACTCTCACTTGGCACGTGAGTAAATACAAGATACATAAACTGCACCAGAGGTACATCCTCAAATCAATTAAGCAATGACTGTACAAATCACCAAAACAAACAAGAAAGAAAAAAGACATCCCCAAAATGCTCTTAGGTGAGGTGTGACATAACAGAACAAAAACAATCAATCAGGCAAAGAAATGAACCAGTGTCCTGTTCATCTCCAAACTGCTGCAGTGACCGCCCATACTACCATTGCATGTTCCAGAGGTCATGACCCGGTCTGCAAGCAGTTGAAACATGGCCATGAAAAGATACAGAAAACACAATACTGCTCTAGTCAATCAACAGAAAAACACAATGCTGCAAATACATCATAACTGATGCAAACATATGTAGCAGTGTACAACAACTTCACTACTACTACTACTAATAATGATAATAGTGAGGTCTTATAGTGCCCTTTCTCAAGCGAGCCCTAGGCACGTCACATTTCATAATCTAGCTAAAACACAATATTAACCTACACACAATTTGTCATCAAACACTGCCCACCCCACCCCACCCATCATAGACACACATACATGTGTGTGTGTATGCATGCACACATACATGTGTGTGTGTATGCATGCACACACACACTGACACACACATTAACACAAAAACACAACTATTTCTGTTTTTCAGTGTTATGTCGATCAGTGTGTGTGTGTGTGTGTGTGAGAGAGAGAGAGAGAGAGAGAGACTGCTACAAATACGAAATGACAGAGATGCTGTCTTCGAAAATATCTGAAGCTGGGACAAAAATCAGTTTGAACTGGGATACACTAACTACGGGAGATAACCCTCTACCGACGCTCTTGTGTGTCGAAGACTCGCACTTGTCTCGGCTAACCCAGCTGAGATTGTGATCAAACTTGTAAACCAGTGCACGTGCTCGCGTGGTTGTGGCTCACATGTGAGCAGCGTATTTCATTAGTGGTCGTAGTGGTAGTTTCGGTCGTTAGGTATGGCTTCCGATCTCAACTGTCTTCGGATGGAAATCCAGAGAAGAGAGGAAGAACTGATACAAATGAAAAGGAAACTAGCTGAGATGGTGATTTAGCAAAACTACGGTTAATCAGCACACACACACACACACACACACACACACACACACACACACACACACACACACACACACACACACTGTAGACAATAACCACGATAAGGCTGTGATTGTGTGTGTAAACACGGAATGAATTTCCATTGAAGTAGGTTATGAAATATGAGTATAAATATGACACCACGTACCAGTTACATGCAAAACTGATTCTGTATTGTGTGCACATAAACAAAATCATGTGACGTTTAACTGAGGATATGGAGCAGGACAGAACTGGCAGTTCAGAATAAGGATGTCAGCCCTCCCCTTCCCATTTGTTCAATTTATTGTTGTCTGTAAAGTGTAATTGTATCATGAATGACTGAGGTTAGTCTGTAGTCATGCAAACACCTGCAGAAAGGGGAAATTAAAGTTCAGGTAAATACTTGTTGTATACCTATGATGGAAGACAAAGCATGGTCCAGTCAATCATATCTATAGTCCAGTTCATTACTGTCATTACATCCTCATCAGACTGCAGGGGACTCCTAACTCAGTAACTGGGTTCATATTTTCATCATGTTTTAAGAATTGTCCCCCTTGCTGCTTAAACCAATGCCAATGTTCACTTGTATCTTGCACAGTTTAGCTCCATGAAGTAGTCACATACTCACTGCACTTGGCAAAGATGATGAAAAAGGGGTGGGGGGTGGGGAAGGGACTGAGGGAAACACATGCACGTACATGTATACATTACATATGCACCTGTCCACAGAGATTCATTGATATTTAGAATTATATTTTATGTTTATATTATTATTATTATAGATTTTGTAAAATTTTCAGGAGAAGCTGTTGTCAACAGATAGCTCTGGAGATATAAATTGCAATGCAGAAAAAGATGGACCCCAGAAACTGACCAATGAACAAATTGGTCGCTACAGCAGACAGCTTATCTTGCCGGAACTGGGAGTCAAAGGTGATGATCATGATAACAAGATCAAAGAGACACACACACATGTATATATCTGTATTACAATTTACACACACACACATGCACACACACACACACACACATGCACACACACACACACACATACACCATAGTCTCTCTCTCTCTCTCACACACACACACACACACCATAGTCTGGGTATATTGCACAAAGATGTTAATCTAGGCTTGTCAATATTTATGACTTTAGTTCTGACTGAAATAGTATACATGCAATGTGAAAAATGCCCTTACTACAGCATTAGCACTAGAGTAGTGTGGTTAGAGTTATTGAGCCATGCGTGATGTGCTGAATGATATGACAGTGACATGATGAAGCCAGCCCCCAAACAGTGAGTGTCATTGTGTACTTAACTGTGTGCAGGTCAACTGAAGCTGCTGTCCTGCAAGGTTCTGATTGTAGGGGCTGGTGGACTGGGCTGTCCAGCAGCTATTTATCTGGCTGCAGCAGGGGTTGGTAAGAAATAGAATGTCTGACATGGTCAGTAGTTTCACTAGATCTTCTCCCTCCCATTACAATGGTAGGAGGAGGAGGTATATTGGCTCATATTGTGACATACACATCAGTCATCACACACACCTACAGTACCACACCCATCACACACACGCATGCACGCACACACACATGTACACACACACACCACACACACACACACACACACACACACACACACACACACACACACACACACCCATAAACACTACACAGCATTTTACCATTTACAACCTACAACCTCAGAAGGTAGGCAATCAGATTGCATACATGTACATGCACACACATGTACACACACACACACCCACACCAACACACACACACAACACATTCACACACACATACACACACACAACACACACACACACACACACACACACACACACACACACACACCACACACACACACACACACACACACACACACACACACACACACACATACACACACACACACACACACACATCACACACAACACATGCACACACATCACCACACACACACACACACACACACACACACACACACACACACACACACACACACACACACACACACACACACACACACACACACACACACATGTATGTGATGTACAGTTAAACCTTATAACCAGCCATTCTTCTAGGTTAAAGACTGTAAACTCAACACTTGAGGGGACAGTGAGCAATGTACAGACATTTTATACAACAGACAGGCATGCATGTTAAATAAAAAATTAAAAAATTGGCTTTGCAAGACGATCAGGTGGGGAGGTAACCACCTTGTTACTCTTTTGTCATCTTCACAGGGACACTGGGAATTGTAGATTATGATGAAGTGGAGATCAGCAACCTTCATCGGCAAATTCTTCATACTGAGCAGAGAGTGGGTGTAGCCAAGGCTGACTCTGTTGCCATGTCCTGCAGAAAGTGAGTCTTGAGTTTGGTTTGCTTGTGTACCACATTGTTCTTTTGGAGGAAATCTGGACAGAAATGATAGCCAATGTCCCTGGGGAAAGGTAGATGCAAGAGAATCTTATTAACAGTAGCAGTCATGTATCTGAAATATAACCCCATTCTTTACCCCTGGTTGATAACACAAGGCAAATTCTGTGTGACACTTGGGAATACCTGTGCAGCATTTTGTGTGCCATGCAAAGAGTACCTTAATGCAAGTAGGTACATATAATATACATGTCTGAATATATATTCAGACCTCAGTGAATCATGTATTAGTTCAGTCTGGTGCCTGTAGGTCTCCCCCCCCCCCCCCCCCCCCCCCCCCCCCCCCCACCCCCCCACCCCCACCCCTTGAACAACGTTGCATCTCATTGGAGGGTTTCTTTTTAACAGGTTCAACTGTTGTGTGTGTGTGTGTGTGTGTGTTATAACTGTGCTGTATACAGTTTGAGATTCTGGAACCATTTTATTGTGAATAATATTTGTGTGTGTGTGTGTGCAGTCTCAACTCCAGTCTGAAGTTCATCACACACAAGGTTCCACTTAGCAGTGACAATGCCCTGTCCATTATTGGAAAGTATCCTTCAGTGTATACAGTTATGTTGATATGTCAGTTTTCTCTTATTGATGAAGTAGCATCATATTTGAATGTTTAAAGTTTTAGGGATTGTACACCCAAAAAACAACAACAACAACAACAGTCTTTTAATCCAACTTCCCAGTGTACTAATATTGTTGACAGAGTGCTAGTTGAGACAGTAAGCATACTATTAGACAAATTAATTATGAAGTAAGTGACCACTGACAGCTATTACAGTATTAGTATTATGAAAGGATGGGAATATTTTCAACATTTAAAGATTTTCTGCCATTTTAATGCCCATGACAGTTTTTACCTCAAGTGTATGCAGGTGTGTAGTCATTGTCCCTTTAAATTTAGTTCCTCAGTTTTAACAAAATGACTAAATACTCTTTACTGCCAAAGTCTCTTCAACTTCAAGATTAATGCAGCTAGTAGGAGTTTATCTTGGTGCATTCAAATTTCCATTTAAATATGTCACAGTCAGTACATTTTAAGATTGTGTTGATAGTTTGTTGATACAGGTTCAAAGTCACAGTTAGTACACTTTAAGATTGTGTTGATACTATATTGACGCAGGTTCAAAGTCAGTTTTGTTCCTGCCTTGACATCTTTCAGCTATGACATTGTGCTGGATGCCACAGACAATGTTGCCACAAGGTATCTGCTCAATGACGCGTGCTTGCTGGCTGCAAAGCCACTTGTGTCTGGTAGTGCTCTGCGCTTTGAGGGACAGGTAAACAACGCTGCATTATTAAACTAATGGTACTTTCAGTTGCAGTTTGTTTTTGTTTTTACTGTGTATCATGTTCTTAGTACTGGTTCCAAGAACTTGAGGAGTTATTTTCGATCCAAGTCTGAGAAGGGACTAACACTGCAACATTGACAGATGCTTGAATCCAATTCACAAGGATGGGCTACTGGATGTGTTTTAGATTATGAATGAATTTGTTGTTTGATCGTCAATGATAGGCAGCTGTGATGGGTATATGTTTGTTCTTGCTTCAGCTAACTGTGATGGGGTATGTTCTGCCCTGTTTCAGCTTACTGTGATGGGGTATGTTCTGCCCTGTTTCAGCTAACTGTGATGAACTATGTTTTGCCCCGTTTCAGCTAACTGTGATGGAGTATGTTCTGCCCTGTTTCAGCTTACTGTGATGGGGTATGTTCTGCCCTGTTTCAGCTAACTGTGATGAACTATGTTCTGCCCTGTTTCAGCTAACTGTGATGGAGTATGTTCTTCCCTGTTTCAGCTAACTGTGATGGGGTATGTTCTGCCCTGTTTCAGCTAACTGTGATGGGGTATGTTCTGCCCTGTTTCAGCTAACTGTGTTGGGGTATGTTCTGCCCTGTTTCAGCTAACTGTAATGGGGTATGTTCTGCCCAGTTTCAGCTAACTGTGATGGGGTATGTTCTGCCCTGTTTCAGCTAACTGTGTTGGGGTATGTTCTGCCCTGTTTCAGCTAAATGTGATGGGGTATGTTCTGCCCTGTTTCAGCTAACTGTGATGGGGTATGTTCTACCCTGTTTCAGCTGACGGTGATGTATTTTCTGCCCTGTTTCAGCTGATGATGATGAGGTATGTTCTTCCCTGTTTCAGCTGACAGTGTACAACCACAAGGGTGGCCCATGCTATCGCTGCCTGTACCCCAAACCTCCGCCGCCAGAGACTGTGACCAACTGTTCTGATGGGGGTGTATTGGGAGTAGGTGTGTGTCTTTGTGTGTGTGATTTACTATATTTTTTAATTTATTTTTTAATCCCTTGTAAAAACACACAGTGGCTGCAATTAACTAAACTAGTATGGTAAATGAACTAAACTAATATTGCAAAGGAACATACCTGCATTTTGTTGGGTTTTTTCCTTTACACACACACACATACAACACACAAAATACACCACAATGCACAACACATGTTCACAAATGTGCATGCACACACACAAAAAATACACCATAATACACAACACGCATGCACACATACACACATGTATACACACATACACACACAAAATACACCATAATACACAACGCACATGTGAAATCACTTTGCATACATGAATGCCTGCACACACTTTCCTCAAGCTTTTGATTCCAGAGAATGTTTTTCAATGAGCTGTTGGAGGCAGTAGCACAGAGCATCAGGCATGCCTCGTTAAACAGTATACAGCCTGTTACTGGTGATGTCAAACAACTGGAGATTTATATTCAGTCAGTATCTTAGTCCTCCTCCTCAAACATTGCATGAATGTTTGATGCTGTTATTGCTGTTTCAGTGCCTGGCATCATTGGGTGTTATCAGGCGCTGGAAGCCATCAAGATAGCTGCCAATATTGGAAGTATCCTTTCAGAAATTAGACGTGTTCATATTGTTATGCATATGTTGTGTTTTCTCTCACTCTCTCTCTCCTTGTTGGTCCGTCTGTCTGTCCATCAGTGCTTGCTCGTGTGTCATTGTTTTCATCCTGAATTAGCTTTATACCCCAGGGTTTCTTTTTCACCTTGGCTCATGTCCCCCACCCTGCCTTCATCCCCAGTCCCCAACAATCCATTCTCCTCTACATTTTCGTTTTCTTCTTCTTCTTTCCTGCTCCATCCCTTAGTGCACAATATTATTGGATTTTTGTTCTCTCTCGCCATGTTGTGTTGTTCATAGTTGTGTGCAGCTGTACAGGGGTATTTTTCTCAGTTTTATTATCCAGCCAGTAAAGCACAGTATGCTAACTTATGCTGGTTAATACCAAAATATGACAGTCTATTTAATTATCATTTGGCCCTTCCTTTGGTCTCTGATACAAGACTTTATTTATCAGTTATCTGGGTCATTTTATTATGTGTGCCTGTGCTGTTAACAACAGTGAATGCGGAAGAAGCGGATCCAGTTTTTCTGTAAAGTATAAAGATTCCGTTTCGCTGTGATGATCGGCTTTTAAGTGTGCATGATTGTAGGAGCACATGTTTGTGTTTGAAAGCTTGTTATTTGAGAAACCCTTTTGTTGCCAATCCTTGACAAAGAACTCAGCCTCTCTCTCCCAGCGTTTGATGCTGTTTGATGCGGGTGGAGCTCATACTCGGGTTCTTGCGAGGCCGCCAGCCATCTTGCCCTGTGTGTGGAGATGAACCATCCATCACTCAGCTCATTGACTATGAGCAGTTCTGTGGGGCCAGGGCCACGGACAAGGTCTGTGCTGGTTCTATGTCTGGTGCAAGTCCTGGTGTTGGGTTGTTGTCATTGGGTGTGCTGGGTGGGAGCTCATTGACTACGAGCAGTTCTGTGGGGCCAGGGCCACGGACAAGGTCTGTGCTGGTTCTATGTCTGGTGCAAGTCCTGGTGTTGGGTTGTTATTGTGTGTGCTGGGTGGGAGCTCATTGACTACAAGCAGTTCTGTGGGGCCAGGGCCACGGACAAGGTCTGTGCTGGTTCTATGTCTGGTGCAAGTCCTGGTGTTGGGTTGTTGTCATTGGGTGTGCTGGGTGGGAGCTCATTGACTACAAGCAGTTCTGTGGGGCCAGGGCCACGGACAAGGTCTGTGCTGGTTCTATGTCTGGTGCAAGTCCTGGTGTTGGGTTGTTGCATTGGGTGTGCTGGGTGGGAGCTCATTGACTACAAGCAGTTCTGTGGGGCCAGGGCCACGGACAAGGTCTGTGCTGGTTCTATGTCTGGTGAAGTCCTGGTGTTGGGTTGTTGCATTGGGTGTGCTGGGTGGGAGCTCATTGACTACAGCAGTTCTGTGGGGCCAGGGCCACGACAAGGTCTGTGCTGGTTCTATGTCTGGTGAAGTCCTGGTGTTGGGTTGTTGACATTGGTGTGCTGGGTGGGAGCTCATTGACTACAAGCAGTTCTGTGGGGCCAGGGCCACGACAAGGTCTGTGCTGTGTTCTATGTCTGGTGCAAGTCCTGGTGTTTGGTTGTTGTCATTGGGTGTGCTGGGTGGGAGCTCATTGACTACGAGCAGTTCTGTGGGGCCAGGGCCACGGACAAGGTCTGTGCTGGTTCTATGTCTGGTGAAGTCCTGGTGTTGGGTTGTTGACATTGTGTGTGCTGGGTGGGAGCTCATTGACTCAAGCAGTTCTGTGGGGCCAGGGCCACGGACAGTCGTGCTGGTTCAGTTGGGCAAGTCCTGGTGTTGGGTTGTTGTCATTGGGTGTGCTGGGTGGGAGCTCATTGACTACGAGCAGTTCTGTGGGGCCAGGGCCACGGACAAGGTCTGTGCTGGTTCTATGTCTGGTGCAAGTCCTGGTGTTGGGTTGTTATTGTGTGTGCTGGGTGGGAGCTCATTGACTACAAGCAGTTCTGTGGGGCCAGGGCCACGGACAAGGTCTGTGCTGGTTCTATGTCTGGTGTAAGTCCTGGTGTTGGGTTGTTGACATTGTGTGTGCTGGGTGGGAGCTCATTGACTACAAGCAGTTCTGTGGGGCCAGGGCCACTGACAAGGTCTGTGCTGGTTCTATGTCTGGTGTAAGTCCTGGTGTTGGGTTGTTGACATTGGGTGTGCTGGGTGGGAGCTCATTGACTACAAGCAGTTCTGTGGGGCTGGGGCTACTGACAAGGTCTGTGCTTGTTCTACATCTGCTACAGTTTCTGGTACTGGGTTCTTGGCATTCAGGATGCTGGGTGGGGTTTGGTTAATTTGTTCTTCTATTGTTGGTCAGAGAGCATGACAAAAAAAAAATGGAGGTGACTGCTAGTGTTCTGAACATCATTTTGAAGATCTACAGACAGCATGAATAACACTGGGATGCCAGACCTGTGTATGTGTGTGTTTATGTTTGTGCTCCGGATTTTCTTCTATGCAGCTGTTACTGTGAAATATTTGTTGTGTTTGTTCTTCTTTAAAGCTGTTATATATATGTCAGGTTTGCAGCTGTTCTAAGTCAATAATGGTGAACATGAAATAAGATTGACTCATTTAGAAGGTAATTAATTACAAGGGACTGGCTACCTGAAAGCATGTTTGACCCAATCATTAGAGGAAATCAAAAACAAAATTTGAATGCAGGATTTTGTTTTAAAGTGCCCTGTTGATTTTATGTTCAGCTTGTAAGTCAGGGCCATCAGTGACTGTTGCTTAGATGCACAAGAGCTCAGCTGTATACATATGACACCATCAGGGAACACAGTTGGGCAGCATCATTTATGCTAGGGTGGTGGTCTGTGTACACATTATGCACGTCAGATAAGCCAGTCCGCAAAAGACTCCCACCCCCCACCCCCAAAAGAAAACCTATGAAAAACAAAACTAAGAACATGCCCAAAAGACCCATCTTCAGAATTTGATCTAAAATGAATAAAGCTTTTGAGAACACAATACCTAAAGCGGAATTTTTGTGTGTGTTTCTGTTTTGTTTTGTTATCTCATATTTGTCAGGCAACACTCATTTTAAGGTCAGTCCCTGTAAAAAAACATGCACAGGGATTAAAATGTTTGTGATGCTCAGCATTCTTCAGTTTCAGTTTATTGAGAAAGGTTCCAAGAAAACTGAAAATTCTGAACACATTGTGGTGTTACTGTTGTTTTTATTTACTCTAGATGGATTAAAAACATTTGGGGAAGAAGACCAATAAAATGCAGTCTGTAAAATGCTTGAACTTCATGTTGGGTGAAGTAGTGTAGGGTGCCACTAGAAGCCGCGCCCCAACACTTCATGTAACCTGTTTTTAAATACCCATTGCTTCTTCCAGGACCAAGAGAAGAAAGTACTGCCCACTTCCAGTCGCATGACAGCAAAGGTAAGCTGCATTTATTCCTTGTTTTTTCAGTCTTTTCATCCCAGTCTGCACATTTCTCACATATGATTGCCATCAGCATAGACAAATTTAGTGGGGACCCCTCCCCCCAACCCCCAGTGAGGCATTTTAAAGTATAAATCTACAATATTAACAGCCTTCTCAAATCAAACTTGTTTTTATGAAGGTTAGTTCCTTCCAGATAAATTTTGTTTTCAAAGTCAAAGAAATAGACAGCCGGTGCATACGCATATGATGCAGATTTGATTCACTGCCTCAAGCAGAATCTTTTAAGAGTTTTTCTTAACTCATTTTCTGCCTTTAGGCTGTCATAATTTGATGTCTGTAAGAAAGCCTGTCATATGACATGCAATCACAAGCATCAACATCTGTGTGCATGTTAAATAGCCCAAACACTGGCAGCCATACCATTGTTGGGACACATGAAAATACTGCACACCCTGATAGGAATGGGTAGTGCTGCTCTTACAGCTACTGTGCATTACCCAGGTAAGGAGACCCAAATTTCCTGCAAGGGACAGTGAAGTATTAAAAACAAAACAAAACTGGAAAAAAAATGAAAAAACATTTTAAGCCTGCAATAATGTCTTCATATTGAAATAGCAACCGGAAAAAGTTTGGGGGGGGGGGGGGGGGGGGGGGGGGGGAGAGAGTATATTTGTGGGAATAAGTGCTGTGGGGGTCTGATTGAAAAGATCCAGGTTTTATCTCCTTGATGGAGAAGTGAAGGCTGTGGGATGGAATAACCAGCAGCACACTGCATGCGTGTCACAGGAGTACCAGAGGCTGCTGGAGACGGGCACAAGGCACGTGTTGGTGGATGTGCGGCTGCCTGTGGAGATGGACATCTGTCACCTGCCCCACCCTGCCCTCAGTATCCTTGTCAGCCAACACATGATCGCACAGCTTCTGTTGCATTTCTTTGGTTTTGGGGTTTGATACATGATTTTAAAAACATATTTTTTATTGAGGTTTTGTTTATATACATTCAAAAATAAAATCATCAATGCGTTTTTGGAGATAAGCATTCTGTTTCAGTTTTGTCTAGAGCTCTTTACTTTTCTCCCCCAAGATATACATAGGAGTTGGAAACCCTGATAGATCCATTGTTAGAAATAGAATGCTTGGCTCTCATATGCAAAGCTTTGGTTTTCTTTATAAAAAATTAAAAAATCCATTGAGGAAGTTAACAAGAGTGCTGAACTAGAATCACAATTTGAAATCTTGTTTTTAAAATTCTGCCTATGTTGACGTGAGTGGGATGGATGCCCTGAAAGTAAGTTGCTTCATTTTACTCCAAAGCTAAATGAACATCTTTGATCTTGTTCAAATGTACGAGAAAACACTGTCTGCTCTCGGCTACTACATCAGCTATGCACAGGACTTGTGCACTTGCCTGAAGTGAATTAGTAAAAGTAATCATAGAAATCACCCGATGTGTTTTATGTGATTGGTAAACAATCTTGCAGTTTGTGGATTGTGACTGTGGTAACAAATAGCAAGTACCTTTATGACTGTGGGTCAGCCATATTTTTGCAGGCTGATGTCCTGGTTAGTTAGTTCTTGGATTTTAACATCCCATGAACCACACATGTTCACCTCAGGATGAATCACGCATCAAAAGATCTTTTACACCAGTTTAAAATGAAAGTCACTATACCAAATCACAAGTTTTTTAAATTCACTATTACAACATTAAAAACCAACCACCCATCTGTCAATACACAATAACACATTTTGGTACATCAAAAGCCAATTTCTGTTTCATTCCATGGTACCAGTTTATATTCTGTGTGCACTTGTGGGAACCTGCTTAAATTGCTTTTGAATATGAGCAGGGTGACTTATTTTATTCTGTGTGCCCTCACAGGAAACTGTGCTAGCTATAACAGTTAAAAAATAGGGAAAGAATTTGGAAAGTTTGGAAATTTTAAAAATTAGGACAAGGATGAAATTCCTGGCAGTGGGTGAAGTGTGTGTGGTGGTATTCTGACCTGCTCTAGGCTTTAAAGACAGAACATTTGTTAGCCCTGGGTTCTCAACAGAAGGGACCTTAATTTTTAATGTCCGCAGTACCCTGCTGCGGGATGATGTCCTGGAGGCACCATACAGTTTGGAACTCTTGAGCACCAGCGCAACACCAGCATGATGTATAAGACTAGAATTTAAACTCCCCGTCGTTTTTCTGGCAAGATGTCATGTGCAGTGGTTTGAAAGAAGAGAGGAGGTGCAGAGAGAATCATGATGCTATGGAAACATAGACAAACTCCATGAACATCACAATTGTGCTTGAAGTTTGCTGTTGTTTTGAAGTAGTGCATGTCAAAGTTTACGTTTGGATAAGGCACATACACTTCACCCCTCCCATAAGGACAGTTAGCTAGTCACCAGATTCACTTGCAGTGCTGTGAAGCATAAGCGAGTGGAATTTGTTGCCTTGACTTGGACCAGATCTACCAATGGATGCCATAAGAAAAGACCCATCCGCAAGAATGGAACAGATCAAGCAGTTTGAAACCTCCTGTAAAGGACCAGAAGACCCTTGCTCTGTTGTTGTGGTGTGTCGCCGTGGCAACGATTCACAGCTGGCAGTGCAGCTGCTGCAGGAGGTGGACCCGAGCCTCGATGTGCGAGACATTCGCGGTGGTCTGCATGCCTGGGCCAGAGACATTGACCCGGACTTTCCGGTGTACTGATGGGTTGAGATGATGGGTGAAAAAAGTCTGTTTCTTGGAAGTTTGAAGCAAATAACAAGTCACTGAAAGATTATGTTGTAACAAAACTTCTTTTGTTTTTGTTGTAATACTGAAAGATTGTGTTTGAAACAAAACTTTTTTTTGTTTTTTTTGTTAAGTAACTTGATGTTTTACACCTTGTTGACCACTACAGTCATATCAGGGAAAACCTTTTTTAGGCAATGAGTGTTGTTTTTGTGATGTGTGAGTGATCACGTGAAAAATGTATGCATCCTTGTATTGAAGAAAAGAAAAAAGTAAACGATGTATCTGGAAAGGTTAGCTTGAAAGGTAAAGAGGATTGTCAAATACCATATTCTGAAGTACTGGCTGAATCAAGGCAGGATGTATGCCCATATGTATATAATTCAGCATTATTTACAGTCACTGAGTGAGGTTGACACCTATCGTCACCCAATACATGTACATTGCAATGTGCACTAAACTTGCTCAGTGCTTCATCCAAATGCCTTATGAGATTAAATTCAAAGTCCATCTTGTCAAACAAAACAAAACCTTTTTTGTCAGGTTTCATTCCTTCCACCATTCGTCATCTGAACTCTCTGAAGGTATGACGGCAATGCTGTGAGGACCACAAGTATCTGATCAATGTTGCTGTGTGGGTGTGCATTCATGCATGCATGCGTGCATGTGTGAATTATGATTTTGGGTGTGTGAGAAAGAGAGAGTGTGAGGGGGGAGACAGAGAGGGAGGAGGTGTCAGAGGGAACAGGGAAGAGTGTCAAGATGGGCTACTGTAGGGGACTCAGGGAAGTGTTTCATTATGATTGATGTGATGTAACTATTGTTACAATCTGTCCTGTCTGAAGAAAAGTTCACCTCACAACACAATGAAGTTTAAAGGATTTGTAAAATAAAGGAGGAAAAAAAAGCCTTGAATGGTCTCAATTTTGTTTTAATATTCAGTCACTCATATAACCAACACATTCAAAAAGACGGTTGTAGTGCAACAAGACAGAACAAATTGTACACAATATGTAAACACTACAGATGGACCAAGACTTCTCAATAACAAATTCAAGACCTGTCAACATTTATTCTGAATCAATTTGATTCACTTTCATGAACAGAACTGAACATCAACTTAAAACTGTGCAACTTCCCCTGTTCTCACAGCAACAATGCACATCAAATGATCATTTGTAACAAAAAAAGTAAAAAGCAGCCAAGTGATCCTGTCAAGTAATATGAAAACAGTTCAACTTTAAACATGTATGCATGTGGGCGAAAAACTCTTCAGGCTGAATCTGATTTCAAAGTGTCAGTCATTTGTGGAAAGAAAAACATTTGAGAGCTGTGTGGTGGCAGCACCAAATCCATTGGTGGGTTTTGTGCATCCTGACAACTATCTCTTGCGTGTGCTGCGGCGTGTTGGAGGAGCCTTTGAGCGAGAGGAGCGGCGGCGGCCAGAATCAGCTTCCTCTTCATGGGACTGAAACAAAAGAACAAGTGCTCAGCTGATGTGCATTTAAAACGGACTCAGTTTTAGAAACATACAACACTAATGCTACTGCCACAGACAAACAAAAAAAGTGGGGGCGGGGGTTGGGGGGAGCAGGCTGTGTATCAAAATCTGAAACAGAATGAGGCCCAGAGTGCCTGTGCAGAATCAACAAACAAAGGCTTGAAAGACGTCACACAAACACAACAACAAAGACCCAACTTGCCTACAGTAGTTCTCACCTGGCATGCGAATAAGTACAAAGTACATAAGCTCCACCAGAGGTGCACCCTATGTGATGCAATAGTAGTATTTGAGGATGCACTTCTGGTGGAGTTTATGTACCTTGTCTTTACTTGCACGTCAGGTGACTGATACTGCAGGTGACTTTGGTCTTCACTGCTGTGTTTGTGGGACATCTTTTGAGAGCTAATTAACTCCCTTGTTTGTTGACTATTTATCACAGTCTGCACAAAACTGACACAGCTCCAAGTCAACACTGTGACCAATTTTATTTAAAAAAATCTGGTGCCTTTGAAAATCTGGTAAGTTTTGTGCTTGATTTGGAAAATTTAGAACAAAGTGCTTACTATTTAAGAAATGTGATGCCTTTGTTTTTTGTGTGAAATGTTCTATCAAGCCATGTATCACAAAAAGTGAATGATTCTGAGTTGTCAGACTATTCAAACTGAAGTCAACAGGCATCTCATCTGTGAATGTGGATAGGCTAATTGCATCTATCACTGAGAGTTTGGTGACATGTTAAATGAGCAGATGTTTATCAAAATGACACAAATGACAGGCACACACACCCACAAAAACAAAATCTGTACAACCAAACAGTCCAAGTAAAATTGAAAAAGCATTTTGGCATGCAAGCAAGTCGCATGTGATGGAACAAGTTACCTGATCAGATGGTTCTGGTGTCTTGGACGGAGGTGTTTTTTCCTCTTCAGGTGTTGTCGCTTCTGGGGTCCGCTTCTGTCTGGCACCTCTTGGTGTCTTTTTACCAGAGTCCAACTTTGCTGCTGCCTGGGCATCCTTTTCAGATGAAGCTGGGGTAGAGGGCGTTGCCGACTCCTTGGCTGGCGTTGCCTCTGTCTGTGCTGCTGCTGGCTCTTGTTTGATTTCCACCACCACCGGAATGCTGCTGGCCGACTTTACGGATGAATCCAGTGAAGACTTTGACGTTGATTTTTCTGGCGTTTTGGCAACAGGTTTTGCCGGCGTTTTAGGAGTGCTGCTGAGAGGCTTTGGTGATGGTTCTGCAGATATGCTGGCAGCAGATGATGATTTTCTGGGCGGAGTGTTGCTGGCTCCAGCTGAGGCAGTGGCAGTTTCCTTTTCAGGAATGTCAGCCCCTCTCTCAGGGGCCGAGTGAGGAGGGGAGGCTGGCTCCAGCTTCACTCTGACATTGTAGGCGGTGATCTGAAGATCGCCGTCCGCTTGTGATGATGGCAGCGGTCCCTGCACGACAGAGTTTGGAAATTTGTATCAGAGGCGACCCCTCGCTAGGTATCATCAAGCATTTTTCATATGTGGTCAGGGCAGGAATTTATGCCATCATGGAAAGTGTTTTTCTGTTTGGAGTCAGTAAACATTCTTATCTGTCTCCAGGATAGGTGTTAAAGCCTTGCTTCATGTCTACCCAGTATTATGGCCCAGGAAAAGTGTGGGCCTTTGTCATGAGAACCAAAAGACAGAACAGAAGGGTTATGGCTCGAGTTTTTCCGTCAAAATCAGCGTGCTGCCAGGTCCTTTCACAAAGCCATCAGCCCAGAAACACGGGGGCTGAACCAGAAGTGATCATTTACCTGATGTGTGTACTCATCACTTACATTCACTTACACAGTTAACAATGAAAGAAAGCCATTTTTCATAGGAATCGATTCCTGTGGTTTTGTTATTTTGTTGCTTGAATGCAGCAGTTATTTGGAGTGCCTCATACTTCAGTCAAATAATTTTCCCAACAGAACTGATAAGGGAAGGATATGGACAGAGACCAGTTGGTTTTAACTGATAGCTGACTCAATTTCAAAATGCAGGTGAACCAATAAAGAAGGATAGGGTCAGACAGGTGACTCATCTCCAATATGCTATTAACCACGTAGGTTGTATCAGGGTGAAACTCAGCTGTTACACAATGTCCAGTCAACCACAAAGGGACATCAAGGCAAAGCCAAAGACCTACAACTAAATGCAAAAGTCTGGCTGTTACTGATACAAGCCTCACAGGCCAGCTGTAGCTGCAGAAACAAGAGAGGAAGAAGGGCAGCTGCGAACGGCAAAGGGATCGAGGATAAAGCACACTGACCGTTCTTGACTGCCAGACTGCCTTCCTGTCAGCGGTGACTGTGGAAATGGAGCGTATTTCCCCAATGGGCAGGGTTGCTGCAGCGGGCTCCTGAACACCAGGGGGAGCTGAGCTACCCGGGGGAAGTGGTTCACTCTGGAGTCAACAAGTGCAGCTAGTTGGTATACAAACAAAGGCAAAACAGCAACAAAAAGAACATGGGGTGGCCGCGAACATGTATTTTTATACACCAGGCTTTCATTTTATCTTCTGAGACACTGTGCATTTAAACAATTTCTATAAAACATGATAACAGACCCAAAAAACGGTTTTATACAGAACATACATTTTTTTACAAGTCTGCCAGATTACAACCGGTTACCATTTGGCAAGCGATGATGTGTCATTTACAACTTGATTTAGAAAGACGACTGCTAAGCAAGGGAAGTTTTAAGGAGGTCCACAATTTACTGACAGAGGTCAGTAATTTCTCTCTAAGCTGTTGTAACACAAGTGTGGCATTTTGAAGCAACAAGATGAAATTAAATGGCTGTGACCTGAGCTCTAAAACCAGGAGTGAAAATTTCCCCCTGCAGGTACCTGTGGTGCTGAAGCGTTTTGTTCCATTGACTCCTCCACTCTCTCCGGCTCCGGCTCTGTCTCCAAGACTCTCATGATCTCCGGTGAGATGTGAGCCAGCTGCACACACATGCAGCAAGTCAACGGGTGGTCTGGACGGCATACAATGTGCCACTGCACTAGCATCCTTCTGATGGGGGTTTTATCTGCCAGAAGCTTCCAAATGCAAGCTTTATAAAACATTTTGCTTTTAAGTTCATAATTTTAGAATGTACCTCTGGTGGAGTTTCTGTACCTTGTATTTACTCCTATTCTAGGAATTACCATAGGTGATTTGGGTCCTTGTTGTGGTCATGTGGGGTCTTTTTTTTTAAACATTAACTCTGATTTTAAAAAAGAACTGATTTGTCTTTCATTTGAACCAGATGTTGATTTTAAAGGGTATAAGTGATGAAGTTCACAACAAACATCACAAACCATTGTGCACAATATTCATGTTCAACAGATCAGGTAACAAAAAGACTGTTCATGGCTTTTGTGATGCTGGGACAACCAAAGCCAAATGCTGAGACTGATTTTGGAGCAGTTATCTTTTTTTCAAATGTGAATGTTTTTAATTCTGAATATCCAAGTGCCAAGTCCAAGTCTGAAGCGAAGCCCTGCACTAAAACATTATCACCCTCTAAGCATGCAATGAGTGGACGGACCTGGTGCTGACTGAAGGACTGCACGTGGCTGAGCAGAGGCAGCCGCAGGTCGGGCGACACCTGGAACACGTTGGTGAGCTGCTCCGGAGGCAGCTGGAGCAGCACCTGGAACGACTGCGGCTTGGTGCGCTGACAGCACTTGATGAAGCCCTCCCACACCTTCTTCTGGTGCCACACCTGCCACACACACAACAAACTTTACAACTGCATCAGGCCCCCCTCACCCCCCAAAAAAAATCACACACACACAGCAACTGCATCAGGACCCCCCCCCCCCCCAACACACACACAAAACTGCATCAGGACCCCCCCCCCCACCCCCACCCCCAATCACACACACAAAACAACTGCAGCAAGACCCCAAATCACACACACACAAAACAACTGCATCAGCCCCCCACCCCCACCACCCCAAATCACACTAAAAAAAACACACAACTGCATCAGGACCCCCCACTCCCTTCAAATCACACACACAAAACAACTGTATCAGGAGTGAGGACCCCCCCCCCCCCCCCCCCCCCCGATGGATGATGGTGACTAACCTGCTTGTTGATGAGCCGATGCAGGATGTTGAGCACAAAGCCAATGAGGCGGGGGTACATGGACAGCGACTGGATGACGGTCCTCATCAGGAGGGTGGGCAGGGGGGTCTGCTCCATCAGACACTGCATGACGATGGCCAGCACCTCCTGGGTGTAGATGCTGCGCTCACTGAAGCACAGGTTGGCCGCTGCAACACAAACCCAACCACACCAGGCTCACCTTTCTCTCCCTCCACATTCCTTACTGTCACATAAAGATTTCATTTCAAAAACTCAAATCATGGAGTGTATAAAAATCTGAAACAAGAATGACTGTTAGCATTCTAAAACCAGTTTGGCATCCGTCCCTAATAAACCTTGTGGTTTCTGTGGATGTTAAACACCATGTCTGCTTGCTTGTGTTTGGATCATGGAGTGTATAACTGTTGGATTTGGGCTTCATGGTCAATCACAAGCTGATACAAAGGTCTGGCACAAAAGGCAGGAAACAATGGCAGCAGATGAGATGCGGGTGGATGTGTTACCTTTGATGATGGTCTTCATGTCGCACTTGTTGGGGTCAATGTTGTGCAGGGCCACAAGAAGCTCCTCAGGTGTCAGCGGTGACACATAAGAAGCGTTGGCTGTGACTGAAATAAACATTCTTGCTTTGATCATAAATATTGGAAGTTACCAGATCCAAATCATTATCTATCTAATCTCCCCCCCCCCCTCCCATAACCCCCTCCATACCCTTCCCCGTACTCCACTCCTCTGCTAAGTTTGAATCTAAAGTCAAACTGACCAGCTATAAATTTCCTTAGCTCCTTAACAACAAGAACCAACCTGGACCCAGGTAAGTATATAACTTGGTGTTTTATGCCCAGTCAACCATTACCGTTATATCAGGGTGAATGTGTACACCACCTTTTACCTAATAAAGGTACTGTTGCTATGATGATAAAAATGTACTTTTTCTTGTTTCCTTGAGCAAAAAATAGAAGTGTACATTTTATGGATGACACTGAACAAGACCCAGTTTCAGGAACTCACTGTGCGCTCCCATCAGTCTGTTGAAGACTTCCTTCACTACCATGGGGTTCAGTTTGATCAGCTTGGGAAGAGCGCTCGTCACCTCTTTCTGTAAAAACACACACACATCACAAATTGCACATAGAAAACTTACATCATCAAATATCTTTTTTAATTATTTTTTAAAATCTGAAACAAGATTTAACTGTTGTTTAAGTGTTGCTTTACAGCTTGAAAAAGGGGCTTACCCTGAAAATTTGCATGTTGTGTTTTGTCATAATAAACAGCATTCTTTCTAACCTTTTATATGTTTGGATATAATTTCATAAGTTTTTAGCCAACTGTAGTCCAACTGAATGCACTAATATGAAGTTTGTCCATGTTAACCCTGTCACTGCCACACACATAAATTCTCCAGACTGAAAAGTGCACACAAAAGCCTGCAAACAGAAAACGTTCCCGGCCTATCAATTTTGATGCAAATCCTTCCTCCTGCCAAAAGCCAAAGAATGTAAAATTTCACTAATAATTTTACTGCTCAACATATGGTGTTCCTGCATGCACAGCAGTGGAAGGATTAATCCACACACACAAAAAGCCCTTCAACTCTACTTCAACAAAAATATCATGTAATTTGTTTAAAATACACTTCATTTGCTTTAGTCATGATAAAAAAAGAAAAGAAAAAAAGCCATTAATAAATATAGCACAAAAAAACTAATATTTATGTTCCCAAAAGAAAAAAAGAATGTGTGTGTGGTCTTTTTTTCCTTCTTTAAAAAGAAGACATAAAGTATTAAACAGAAGTGAAAAAAATCAGCCATGTCATATCAAAACCACAGTGCTCTTTTCAGTTTTTACAAAAGCAAGAGGTGGGATGCTACACTCTTGCTGTGGGATGTTACCTTGGACAGCCCGTTGAGCACAGGAATGAGGAAGCGGACGTCAGGCACGCGTTTGTGGTACAAGTCACGGATTCGATCCACCAACTCGGGTGATGGCACCGCTGAAATATAATGGACACCAGCTCAAAACAACAGCTGGCTTACTTCACTACACACAGGCACCAGATTCCTAAATATCTCTTCTGATGTAAATTCCAAAACCAGTTAGCAAAACACTGCCAAAGAGAGTGCACAATAAGTGCTAATAAAGAAGTTTACACAGTTCTCTCTTCTCAAGAATGACCCTTCCAGCTCCTCAGTTGATGGAATTCCATCTACTGACAGAACAATCTGATGTCTGCATACACTGCTGCTATTTATCCCATGAAACATTCACTGATGGTACCTGTGCACATCACACAAAGCAAACAGAGTAAAGGGAGTTTGAGACGATACCTTTGTCAGTGAGGATGTGGATGACTCGCATGACCAGCGTCTCTGATCCCTTGGGGCAGTTCTCCACCAGAGTCAAGAGCTCCGGGGAGTCCATTCCCATCCCTTTCACCTGAAACGGTCAGCATCTGCATCAGCTCACTGCTGTAACGCCTCAACTCATCCAAGCAGCAACAGTTGTACATTACAAATGTTCTCCTCTATTTGGATGGGCAACATGTGAGCTGAAGTGAGAGGAGAGACCAAATAATAATAATAAAGGGGATTTATGTCCCGACCATCTACCACACAAGGTGCCAGCACTTTACAATAACACTAACAACACACAGGTACACTCACGTGTTCCCACTCATGTGCACACACACACACTGCAGGCTTCTTCCACTCTGGCAGACAGAATCATACTTCGCTTGTAAAATCACAGACAGGTTTTTTGTGTTTTTATTCTTTCCCTCTCTCTCAGAAACAATGGGAATGCACAGTAAAGACCTTCTACAGACAGTATTGCATATATACATGAATATCCTTCAGCCCCCAAAAACGAATTACTTACAGGTCCTTCTAAAACTCTCAGGATGGTGCGCTTGATGTCTGCAGATGTTGCTGTGTAGATGTTGGCTAGCCTGCAAGGGTATCAATGATACAGAGAATGTTATGTGAAAGCAATTTCTCAACAACAATAAAGTTCCACTGTACATGGACATACCCCAAAAAGTGAAGTCCATAAACTCAAGGGGGAAAAAATATTAAAACTAAAAATAACTCTTACACAGTGTTATATACCCCACAACAAATTATAGGCTCACAGTGCAGTAAATTATCCAACAGACAATAAAGAGACTTTGTATTGTAGTATATGTCTTGATGACACAGACAATGGGCAATCTTTCACATACATTGTTGGGCATTCACATACATTGTCGGGCAATCTTTCACATACATTGTTACATCTCCAGCTGGTGTGGGTTCTAATTGTGTTGACTCCCCAACTCTGGCAACTTACTCGTGGATGAGAGCGTGGTTACTGGGCAGCAGTCCCAGGTACAAATACAGGTGTGCCTTGATCGTCTCCTCTGTCCACCCCTCGTTCTCAGCTGCAAAAGTTGTTGTAGTCAAATGATATCCTCACACTTTCACTCAGCAACACTAACACAGCTTCAAGGCTTAAATGTTCTGCTGTGAGATTCAAAACTTAGGTTAGAGAAAAAAGAAAGAAGTAAGTAAGTAAGTAAGTTGGTGTTTTATGCCCAGTCAACCGGCATTGTTATATCAGGGTGATGAAAAAAGAAAAAAAGAAAAAGTAAGCAATAAACTGTTGTGGGATCAAGCTGTGAGATTTTTGATAAAGCCATTATTCACTTAACTTTGACAGGGCATTTCTTCCATGTTGTCGCATAGGTGAACAATAGCATAAAAAGGAACCTTCACAATCATTGCCATGTTGACAAGATCTAAAATGATGACAGCTACAAGAAAGAGAAGGGAGGAGGCAGGGGAGGGAGAAAAATGTGGTGTCTACCATGCCACATAAAGGACAAGGAAAGCAATGTTGCTTCATTCACTACTTTTCTGTGGAAGTTTGAACCACAGCATGACTAAGGCCAAAGCATGCTCACCTCCAACCCAGCCTTTCTGGTCCACTTCTGGCTTGTCAGCCAGCAGCATCTTCAACAGTTTCACTGCATACGCCTGGAAATATTTGAACATTCATCCATCAACATTTAGGCTATTCATAAAATAATACTGCAAGATTTTTTGATTTTTTTTTAAATAACAGCAAAGCATGTGCTGAAACACCAAATATTTAAATAAAGAAAAGTAAGAACAAATGGGGAATTTCTCCTCTCTTTTAAAAATCTTCTGTTACCCTAAAAATGGGTCAAGGTCAATTATCTGAACATCAACAGTACCATAATACAGTGTGTCAAATATCTTGCCTAACATTGTCTGGAAAAATGCCACCATCAGGGTTTTTAAAGCAGGAAACAGGCCAATTATGTTCTTAAACAGAAATTAAAATTACTTTAAGCGCTGTAAGAGTACAAAATGTTCAATCTAAACTCAATAAAAAATATAAAAAACTGTCCAAAACACATTCATTTTCATCTTTCTAGTACACAAATTGAGACCCTGAAATGTTACCAAAGTTATTAAAAGTAGTAAAACTTGTACAATGCCCTGTCAAAGTAAGGCTCAATGAAACTTAGTATCAAGCAAAGCTCTAAAGACTTCACTTAAACAACATCAAAGGAAAAAGTTAACAGTAAAGATTTTTGCTATGTCTGAAAAAAGCATAATGAACACAATTAAACACACACACACTCCAAAAAATAGACTGTAGATACCTATGAGACCTTGAAATTATGTCATGGTCACCCAAACTGGTGTGAAAGTCCAAAGCACAATGGAGTTTATCATAATAGACAATCTTAGGCCATCTTTCACAAGCACAGTCTATGTGATGCAGCAGTAATGCACCATAGGTCCAGCATCTCCATCTCACACAGCTGAAAAGATCTTCTCACAATTACGTAGACTCTCAAGGGAAAGCCACACTTTCTTGTTGCAGGTTGCCTCACAACTGGAAAGCTTCATGAACATGCAAGACAAAATGCAACAAAAACCTGATTTAAAAACATAAACAAACATGCACACGAAACAACAGCAAACAAAGGCAGATTTTAAAAAATACATATTTTTTATCCATTCCAAATCTTTACTTCCTCACCTCAATGCTAGGTCTCAGCTGGACATTCTCATACAACTTTTGAGCCGTCTCGATGGCTGGGTTGCGCATCTGCAACAAAAAGTATGAACCTGATGAAAAATCAGTCTGGTAACCAGAACTTGATGTTTTTAGCTTTCTGGCTGGCAAACTTCATCTCTGCTGTTTTACAAATCAGACATTCACAATGTTCCACAAATCAGACATTCACAAAGATCAACTGCCTGTAAGTAATTTAAGTCTGGGTAAAGACCACCATCATAAATCAGGAACTGGTAAACACGACCATATTTAATGAATACCTGGTTAAACACTATCATCATGAACCAAGACCTGGTTTAACTACCATCTTTAATGAATACCTGGTTAAACATTATCATCATGAACCAAGACCTGGTTTGAATACCTGGTTAAACATTATCATCATGAACCAAGACCTGGTTTAACTACTACATTTAATGAATACCTGGTTAAACACTATCATCATGAACCAAGACCTGGTTTAACACCACCATCACCAATAGAATCGGGAAAACACTACCATCTTGAATCAATACCTGGTCAAATGCTACTATCATGAACCAAGACCTGGTTAAACACTACCGCTATGAACAGAATCAGTAAACACTAACATCTTGAATCATGATGTAAAACACTACTATCATGAATCAAAATTGGTCAAACAATACCATCATAATTGAGGACCTGGTCCAAGACCACCATCATGATCAAAACTGGGTCTGACTGCTGACTGCAACTCCTACTTACATCAGGTCTGTCGCTGGACGTGAAGGTAAGCATAAGGTCAAGGAAGTCCAGCCTGTTCTTAGGTCGCATCATGATCAGGTCTCGGAGTGTCTTCATACCAATCTCTGTCCGCTCCTGCAACACACACAAATTATATAAAATAAACAGAACTAGTTCTCTCAACAACAAAGTGCACTGACAGAAATGCTTACAGGAGTTTACGAATGAGACAAACTGGAGGGTGGGCGGGAGATACTTACTGCTACGAAGCAGTATCTGCGAATCATCTGCATGGCGTTGTCGGTGATGACCGGGGCTTGCAGGATGAGTCGCTGAAACAGCCTGGAACAAAACCATCACAGTCATCATCACGACAGCACAACAGCTTAGCTCTTGCACCATAGCTTATCATCTGTAGTGACAAATCGTTTGGAGACCTGTTGGACCATTCAGGCACTGATTTGTTACTCAATGGAGGACTCAAACAATGATCTTTGTCAAAGCGTGGATCCTCCCTGCATCACCAATTGCCAATATCTACATGGAGTGAGCATTCTATACATCAAAGTGCCCTTTTCATGTTGCTTACCTGGACAAATTACCCTCCCTTCCTGCTTGCTTGAAGGCTAGTGTTGGCAAAAAGGTTGTCAGAGCAACTGACAATAATGTAAAATACAAAATGTGACCAGAAACAAAGACCACCCCCACCCCCAATCACTATTATAATTTACCACAATATTTTACGAAGTGAGTGCCTTTTCAGTATGTTACAATTGACAAGTGTTTGAGTCTCTCTACCATCTCTGGTCAGGCAACAACAAACAAAATGCCGGACTCACTCACCCGTCTCTCTGGTCTGGCATTTCTGAGATGGTCTTGAGCAGCCGAGTCAAGCATTCATCATAGGAAGCCATGTCGACAGCCTTCCCCGGCACAGTGGTGGTGTTGAACCCCTGACAGTTCACGTACTCTTGGTATAGCCAGGAAAACGCCAGGTCGTAGCGGTTACGGAGGTCAGAGAAAATGTGTTCTTCCAGCACTGTTGACAAAAACGTAACCCCTCCTAATACAGGACCACCAATTTCATGCCTACATCCTTTGTACTTTGTGTGAACATGCCTACAGCCATGTATCAGTTGTTGTTTTTGTTGTTGTTGTTGTTGTTGTTTTTTGGGGGGGACAAGAAAATGCAAGTTGCATGGCTAAACTCGCTCAGTTACTCTATTTTTTTACTTTTTTTCCCCCTTTGTCAACTGATTTATAACAGACCTGCCATTTTTCCCACTTCAGGCTGCCATCTTCTTCTGTCTCAAGTCCCTGTTTGTTCTCTAACTTGCCTGTAGATTAAGTTGTGCATACTATAGTCAATACACTCATGTGTGTGGGCGCCTGTGTCCAAGTGTGTGTGCTTAGAATCGTCTCTCTGGACAAGATTTTGTCTGGAGGTCTCTCCAAACAAGATATAATAAATAATTTTATTATCATTGTTAATTATTTGCAAACAAACTCTTTTATGCAAAGCTCTCCAATCACATCCAGTCATTATGAATCACTCAAGCAAAAACATAATGCAAAATCACACGTCATGCAGGCCTAGAACCATGCACTCCCATAGTTATTTTTATTCATCTGACTGCTTTGCAACCCCCTGAAAATGCACACACTCTGAGTGTGTCATACAAAAAGAAGAGAAAAAAACTGCTGGGAAGCAAGCAGATGACCAGTTAGCATTCTGCTACTTACTGTCTCTCATGCGGCCACCAAACTGAGATGTCAGAGAGGCCAGAATCTTGGTGCGTGCGGGCTGTATGTGATTGGCCGTTGCCATTCCTGTCAAACACAAACAACAAGGTCAGGGAATGGAGACAGGGAAAGGTGTGTGCGTGCTGCAAAACAGCCCTGCTAATGGCACAGTCATATCAGTGTGAAACAGTGTGTGAAAACTGCCTTAGCTCCCAGCTCAACAGGCATGAACAACAGCTCAACAGGCATGAACAAGCATGGTGGAATGTTTACACCATTCATTTTTGATCCACTGGCTCCAGGCTCTGACAGGCGAACTGACGGATACCTGGTCCGTAGCTCAATCTCAAGTAAGCAAACAGCTCTACATGTATGGTAAACAGACAGAAAAACCTCAAATTAAAAACAACATCTTTTACAAAACGATGACAACATGTCATTAAAAACAGAAGGCATTAAATAATATCTTTAGCTTCCCACAATGCGTCACCAGTACACTGCTCTGGCTGTGATACTAGGCACCCCTAAAGACAACAACATACTGTCTGCCTGCAGGATGCGGTTGAATATGAAGGTCGTCATAGAATCCAGGGTGTCTGATTTGAGCGGCTTGGTGACCGTCTCCAGTTTGAATTGTCGCAGACCTCCTTTCCGTGGTGCTGGGGCCTGCTAATACAAACACAGTGTTAAGACAGAAAATGGGTAAGAATCACAGCTGTATCAATAGCAATAGCAAGAATGCACAAACCACACAACGCACAGACAAAAATAGATTTTCCCACAGTACAGTACTATGGGTTCAGAAAACTGCAGTGTGATTCCAGAGCTAGCAAAGCTTCCACCTTCAAAGCATGGAGTAGTTCCAAATACAGCTCTGAGTGTTTCAGCTACTGCCAGAAATTCTGTTTAAGTTTCTGCCCTTGAGGTTGATTCATTTTCACTGTTTCCTGATCCTCTTCAAGTGGATGAGCCATGAGCATATCCATGTGAAAGTGGACACAAATACCAACATGTGAGCTTGCGTGGGACTACATTCATTCTACACAACTGATGTCACACATCCCATCATGCCAATCCTTGGCTGAACTCCGTGGATTAGAGACAAGCAGGAACATCCGTAACTGAACACAAACCCACACCCACAAAATGTGTCTGTTCCACAAAAACACTGATCTAATCTCTCTTTGCGAACCTCCTCCATCCACCATAAAACTTGTCTTCCAAACAATCACTGAAACATTCAAGACAGGACTCACAGATGGAGGTGCCATAAACTCTGCTGTCTTTCGTGCCCGCTCAAAAGGATCCTCTTCTGGCTCTCCTGTTGTCATTCCTGAAAACACACACACATACACAACTAATGACGGACAGGGAGGCATTATGTCTTCCTGTACAACAACAGTGTAAAATGATAACTTTTAAGACAAAACACTATCATGCATTTATTTATGACTGGAGTAGGTTCATCTTTCTATGTAACAACAGTATAAAATGAAAAATGTTAACACAAAAACTATCATGCGTTTATTTATACATGGGGTAGATTCATTGTAGGCACTATGTCTTCCCGTGCAACAACAGTATAAAATAACTTTTAACACAAAAACTACCATGCATTTATTTATGACTGGTGTAGGTTTCTCGTCACAACATGTGCTGTACCAGCCTACTACACTGCATTGTAAAAGCCAAAAATGCTGTAGTCTGGCACTTTGACTGTAAGGCTGTTTGCCTGCTAAACTGTACAAGCCAAACACACTGCAGTCTGGTAACACTGTCAAAGTCAACAAAACCAGCACTGTACAAGCCAAAGACATTACAGCCTAGCTACTATCAGAGCAACAAAAAAGGATCTTACCATTTTCTCCCTTTTTTATTTTTATTTTTGAGGGCTACAACGAAGTGTACCACCTTTTTTCTTCTTCAGAAACAAACATCATGTATTTTGTTGACAGAAAATCATTTGCGTTACAAAAACGCAGTTGCAGTGAAATGCATTTTGTTTCTTTCTTTCTGCAAAGCAGCTTCACACAGAAATAAGGGCACCAGCTTGTCAACACAACTCTGCAACTGCCTAACTGCTGATGGAGGTACACACACATCTTGACAAACTGCATCACTCAACCAGACTCTGACACAGCAACCATCAATCAGCCTTACCCACAACGGTCTGGATGAGTTGTTTGGGGGAGGTGCCGCCATCATCATGGGCTGGTGTGGCTGAAGGGTCAGGTAACTCCGACTTTCTCATTGCCTGTCACAACACAAGTGTGTCTGTCACCGGTGAACGTTGCTCCAAGTTGGGGAGAAACAGAATACTCAGAGGATAAAATGAAGCAGGACAATACTTTGCTGCTTGACAAGGTTCACAAGGTTGCTCCTTTAAGCAAAAACAACAACAAAAACAACAATTCATTTAGATAAATGCCAGATGAGACAGTAATTTTTCTAAATCCCATCTGTATATTTGCCTTGTACTTTTAGTACTTGTGGGGTTGTTTTTGTTTGTTTTTATGTTGTCATTTTTTTCTGGGGGGGGGGAGGGGAACAAATTTCTGTGAGGAAGACTAACTCTGAGTTTCCAAGTTTACTGTGGTCTTAAAAGGAGTTTCACCATATCTATGCAGTAGTCAAGCACACCAGCAGCTGCTTTCTTTAGCATGTGGGACTGTGGTCAACTGTCACTGCATCCAGCGAAGAGAACTTGTGACCCCCCCACCCCTACAAAAACAACAACAACAAACCCTGTGCAAAGGAAACACACTCACCTGTAGTTTGAGTTCCCCGACCCCTTTGCCCATGCCTGCCATGGTGAGCTGAGTGGCCAGCAGGCGTGAGATGTGCTTGATTTGAGAATCTGTTCCTGCCGCAGCAATGGGCGTGTAGGTTGACTGGAACTGAGCTGGCATGGAGTCCGGCAGCATCACCTGCAAAGGTAATTGCCACCCATGACCCAACAAAGTTCCTGAGTGAAGGGATAATTGCAACAGCCATTATTACTCTAACCATGTCATGAACATGAGCAGCAACACACATCCTGCAACTTGATCAATGAATCCAGCTACTGACAGAGGTATCACGTTGAGAACACATCCGCAGTAATACCATCAAAAACTCCTCTGCTGCAAACTTCAATAAGAGTTACACTTGATCACTGAACACAAGCAATGAGGTACCCAGCAGAGAGATGACAGTGACGCAGCAACTCACCATGCTGAGGAGGACCAAATCTGCCACACTCTGCACTGACAGCATCGATATTGAACTGAGAGTGTTGGCAACAAACCCTCAAAAGGTCAACTTTAAACCTGGCCAGTAAAGACAGAGATCCAGCAGAGAGGTGGCAGTGCCAGTGATGCAGCACTCACCATATGAAGGTGAACCAGGTCTGCCACATTTTGAACTGTCAGTCTTGGCAGCAAATCCTCAAAGGTACATTTTAAATCTGGCCAGTAAAGACAAGAAATCCAGCAGAGAGGGAGCAGTGATGTAGCAACTCACCATTTGCCACACACTGTGCTGACAGTCTTGATGCTGAACTGAGTGTTGGCAACAAATCCTCGAAGGTAAACTCTAAACCTGGCCAGTACAGACTGAGATCCAACAGAGAGATAGCAGTGATGCAGCAGCTCACCATATGAAGGTGAACCAGGTCTGCCACATTTTGAACTGTCAGTCTGGTCAACAAAGAGTGGTAGCAGTGATGCAAGCCTTCGGACCAAATCCCCAAGGGTAAAGTCAGAGACCCAGCAGCGAGGTGGCAGTGAGGCAGCAACTCACCATGCTGAGGAGAACCAAGTCTGCCACATGTTGGACTGACAGTCTTGGCAGCAGGTCCTCAGCTGTGATGTCAATGGCAGTCTGTCGCTGGGTGGCGGTGGGCTGTTTCTTGGAGCGATCAGTCCATGGTGTCATCCCAATGTCGTCATAATCATCAGCCTGCAGGCAAAAGAAAAAAACTAACTAAACAGTAAAAATACAGAAGCTTCTTTGAGCACAACTCATAGAAACCTTTAACAAAATCTCCTCTCACCCCATCTTAAAATACTGCAAACAAAAGCAATTGCCACAGTCAAATACTGAGGGGTGAAGGGCAGGGAGGGGGAGGGGGGATAACTGCCACAGTCAAATATTAAGGGAGCATGGGAAGAATGCCACAGTGAAATATTAAAATATTTGGGATGGGGGGGGGGGGGGGGGGCAGGGGAGAATGGATACTGAAATAAGTGTCAGCACAGAAAGCTGACCAAGGAGACGAAAATTCCCACCACTCCTACCAGGACTTGAACCCGCAACCTTTTGATCACAAGTCCAGCACTCTATCTAGCCGCTGGGTTAAGCGCTGAGCCCCCCCACTCCCCAAATACCTCTGCTTCAGTGATGGGCTCCAGCTTGGCTTTCTTGCTGGACGTGCCTGGTTCCTCAAGTTTGCGTTTGCGGCTTTCTTCTCTCGGCGTTGCCTTGTTTATCTGTCGACAACAAATACAGGAATCAGTTTGCCAGGAAGTGCACGAAAAGATGACTGCCAGAAAAACTGTGTGTAAAGAAACTCCAGACTCCTAAGCAGCTCCAGGTATCGCTTTTTGTTTTGTTCAGTTGCTAAGAAGTTGCAGTGAACTCAGTGGACCATGGTTGTTGAACTTGTAACATTTTAGAAGTACATTACAATAATAATAATATTAATCTATGATATACAAGTTACCTATAAAATTGTAAGGAAAATGACTGTCACATCCTCCTCAAACTGAG
Organism: Alviniconcha marisindica; assembly: GCA_018857735.1. NCBI lineage: Eukaryota > Metazoa > Mollusca > Gastropoda > Provannidae > Alviniconcha > Alviniconcha marisindica. The sequence goes on from JABMCL010002967.1 coordinate 1,209,848, forward strand.
CTGCAGAAATATTTATCCAGAAACTGAAAAGAGTGATTATCTCATAGCGCAGCAAGTCCTAACTCTTAAAAGACCAGGTCCCTCTCTGAACAATCCAGGAGTACACGAAGTCATGAATACCTGGGTCCTGGGACAGTGATGCTAAATCACACAGGTGGGTGCTCTGAGAAGAACCCTCCTGTCTTACACCCACAGAAATGCCTACCTACCACACTCGCAAATTCCTATGGACAATGTTTGTATGAGGACACAAGTCACCAAACGACAGAGCCCGGTTCAATTCCACTCTCTTGCATTTGCAGTTCAGTGCTGGTTCTCCTTGGACGTGAGTCTGCTCTCACCTCTGACTGTGTGGCCCCCAGGTCAGTGAGCAGAGTGGTGATCTGCGGGATGAAGTCAGAAGAGGCACTGTGTCGCAGCAAGGCCAGCATCTGCATCTTGAGGTTCTTGCGCACACTGCTCACTTGAGACTTGGCCAGAGTGGGTGGAAGGTTTACTGGACACAAACACAATACAAAAACACCTGAGACTTGGCCAGCCTGGGTGGAAGGTTTACTGGCCACAAACACAGTACAAAAACACCTGAGACTTGGCCAGCCTGGGCGGAAGGTTTACTGGACACAAACACAATACAAAAACACCTGACTTGGCCAGCCTGGGTGGAAAGGTTTACTGGCCACAAACACAGTACAAAAACATCTGAGACTTGGCCAGCCTGGGTGGAAAGGTTTACTGGCCACAAACACAGTACAAAAACACCTGAGACTTGGCCAGAGTGGGTGGAAGGTTTACTGGACACAAACACAATACAAAAACACCTGAGACTTGGCCAGCCTGGGTGGAAGGTTTACTGGACACAAACACAATACAAAAACACCTGAGACTTGGCCAGCCTGTGTGGGTGGAAGGTTCACTGGACATAAACACCTGAGGCTTGGCCACTGTAAGTGGTGGGTTCACTGGCCAAAAACACAGAACACAAACAACTGAGACTTGGCCATTTTGAGAGACAGGTTCACTGGACATAAACACAGTATATAAACACCTGAAGCTTGGCCATTGTGAAAGACAGGTTAACTGGACATAAACAGTACACAAACACCTGAGGCGTGGCCAGCATGGGTAGAAGGTTCACTGGACAAAACACACATGTAAACATGTGAGTTGTGACACTTAGGTGAACCCTGGTTTCTCTTAAGACAATCCTGATATTTCTAAATTATGTAATAAGTCCACCACGAAAAACTTTGAATTTCTTTTCCCCCCAACTATTTTGACTGTGCAAATGGCTGTCCTAAGAATTCAGCCATTAACACATGGATACAGCAGGTCACTAGATCAGATATTTGGTAACCTAATCAGATGAAAGCAATCTGTATGCAATCTGAGCACCCAAAAAACTGGATTCATGTTGTGCTATTAATTTCTCACTTCCACAGCAAAATATATTGCAAATAAACACTATCTAAATAAACAAGCACATTAAAAAAAGAAAACAGCCAGAATGGACTCTGTGTATGTGCGTGTGTGTATGTGTGTGCGTGTATGTGTGTGCGCATGTGGTCATTTATATGTGTAAGTATTCACACTTGTGTCTGCGCCTGCCTGAGTGTTTCTCAGTTCTTAAAGTGAAGCCATCAATGAAACAAAAACCAGCAACATACCATGCAAGGCCTCAAAGCTCTGAACAACTTGATCAAAGAAAATGGGTCGCTTTTTGGCAATATTAGCCAACGCTCCCATCACCGTCATCAGGTTGATGCTGCACACGCAGAGCAAAACACATTCATTGATTTCCTTCGCCATAATTAATTCTGCATGGCTGTAGCATCATCTATATTCTCTGATTTTAGTCAACCCTAATGTCAACTTCAGCATTCTTATTTTTGTTCAAAAATAACTTCCAAATTTAAAAAAAAAATCATATAGACTTGTTTTGGACAGACGTCATCTTCTGGAGTACCAGTGTAACTGCCTAGAAACAATACAAGAAAGTTTATTTTCCTTTGTCACATTAGCAACATAATCAGATCCAAATGCGATTATCATCACTATGATCACAATTATTATCATAAGAATAATGAAAAGAGAATTCTTCTAACAGTGTAATAATACAAGAAAGTTTATTTTCCTTTGTTACATTAGCAGCATAATCAGATCCAAGTGTGATTATCATCACTACTGTCATAATTATTATCATAAGAATAACGAAGAGAATTCTTATAAATCACTATACTGGAACTGCATGATGTGGAGATCCATGCAACTGCACTGGATTCATGATCCTGTCTCACCTGGATATGGGTGGAGATCCATGGAACTGCATCAGATTCATGATCCTGTTTCACCTGGATATGTGTGGAGATCCCTGGAACTGCACCAGATTTATCTCACCTGGATAAGTGTGGAGATCACTGGAACTGCACCAGATTCATGATCCTGTCTCACCTAGATAAGTGCAGTGATCCCTGGAACAGCATCAGATTCATGATCCTGTCTCACCTGGACAAGTGTGGAGATCCCTGGAACTGCACCAGAATCATGATCCTGTCTCACCTGGATATGTGTGGGGATCCCTGGAACTGCACCAGATTCATGATCCTGTCTCACCTGGATATGTGTGGAGATCCCTGGAACTGCACCAGATTCATGACCCTGTCTCACCTGGACAAGTGTGGAGATCCCTGTAACTGCACCAGATTCATGATCCTGTCTCACCTGGATATGTGTGGAGATCCCTGTAACTGCACCAGATTCATGATCCTGTCTCACCTGGACAAGTGTGGAGATCCCTTGGAAATGCACCAGTCATGATCCTGTCTCACCTGGATATGTGTGGAGATCCCTGGAACTGCACCAGATTCATGAAATGATTCTGCCCCTCCACCTCCAGCTTCTTCAAGCGCACAAGACGGTTATTTTCTGTCACTTCATCCAGCGACAGCTCCATTCCAGGCTTCTTTGCTACCTCCGAGTCCTGCAAAAAAATAACCATTCTATTGCAAACACTGGCAGCCTATGGCACAATGCTTAATCTTCTTCATGATACAAAGAGTGCAAAACACACTGTGACTCCACAGGTCAGAACAAGTAACATTTGACAAACTTTCCACCTCTGTCATTGTAACTGTTAACATTCTGACCCAAAGGGTAACACCAGCATTTTAAGAGGGTTCTAAGAGTGTCCTTTGGCGCATAAGCAGGATTGTTTCCCTCCAGTTTGTGATGAGGTCAAGAATGTCATATTTACAAATCCACAGCTGGGCTTCCACAATGCAGCCTGTTCCAACAAATGCATCATGATAACTAGACCAAGACTATGAGAAGCACAACTATAATACTGAACTATATATTATACTGAATATGGAGACGGTTTATGATGCCCATTGGATCATGCTGAAGACTGGAGAAGAAAGTCTGATGATCTAAATCATCAGCCTGTTTTGATTCCCACAGAACCGCATCAGCCACACAGACACTGTCTGTTCATTCTTTGGCAATACCTGCAGTATGGGTGACTTGCACTTGCTGTATTTTCTAGTGACCAACTAGCTGTTCATGCATGCAGAAACTCACCGGCGTTTTCCTGGACAAAGTCAATGTCAACCCTTCAAGCAGCTTGACAACATGGGTTCGAACACTGAAAAAACAAAACTTATCTGTCAAAGAATGTTTAAATTAGATTTCAACAGGACACAAACACTGAATGGCACCTCTTATCTCATCAATCATATTACACAATTATTTTACAATAAAAAAGGTAAGAAAGCATGTGAAATGCTTAGTACAAGATAAAAAGATACAATGTGAAAAAACAAATACTTTTTACCATCAAAGAATATTTAAATTACATTTCAACATGACTTAAACACTAAAAGACACCCCCCCCCCCCCCCAAAGCATGTGAAATGCTTAGAACAAAATAAAGAGATGCACACGCTGTCTCCAAAGAACCCTCGTCATTTACATGTTACATTAAAGAATGCAGTTTAGCCATTCACTTAAGACCACAGTTTAGCACTCAAGAACACAGTTTAGCACTCAAGAACACAGTTCTATGTTTATAATCATTCCAGAAAAATACGCTACTCCATCCCCATTTCATAATGGGGATGGAGTAGTGTATTTTTCTGGAATAGCACATGGCAATGCCAATTCCGATTCACAGGAACCTGAAAGTTTGTGAAATGGCACTACTTTCATTAACAGAGTTGCGCAAGCAATTAATGTTTGGCTGATGACAACTCTACTTCACAACCACTCACCCGTCATTATCGGAGTCGATGAGCTCTATGAGGCCAGTCTTAAGCTGGTTCACCTGCTCCCATACTGCATTCATTTCAGGGCTCACTGTCTTGGCCTTGCTCACCCACTGCCAAATTACAATCGCCACATGGATAAAGAGGTCTGTGTCATCTGTCCAAATTTTTGTAGAACACTACTTTTTTATCCTAGGGCAAGGCCATTCCTGTTTTTATGTGATCATCTCTTGCTAAGTCATGTAGGGTTGTGAAAATAAATGTGTGTGAGTGAGTGAGTGTGTGTGTGTGTGTGTGTGTGAGTGAGTGAGTGAGTGAGTGAGTGAGTGTGTGTGTGTGTGTGTGTGTGTGTGTGTGTGTGTGTGTGTGTGTGTGTGTGTGTGTGTGTGTGTGTGTGTGTGCTTGTGCATGCATGCACATTTGTGCATGTGTGTATGTGTGTGTGTGTAGATGTGTGGTGTTGAATTTCTTTCTTCCTTTTTTTACCATTTTTGGGGGGGTATTCTTGTAGTTTTATGTTACTTGATAACATTAAATTTTAAAAAATGTTCACCTCATGACAGTCACACCACAACACTGCATTCTTCAGTTCTATGTACCATAGCAACCCGATAACTGATATGTTATTTTTGTTTAAATGTCAAATTAGCTGACTGATTTGGGGTTACTAATTGGAACTATTTAAACAATAATAAATTGTACGTATTTTTTTCTTCTCCATCTCAAATATTTATTTTCCATCTAACTTAGGACCTGTTGTGGCAAAAGAGAAACAAAGTTATCAACCTGTAGAGCACATCTGTAAAGCCCTGAGAAAGACAGGATGATTTTCTTCTGAACATTGACATTTTCATCCTGAAGCAGGTGCACGATGCAAGGCAGCACTCTTGGCAAACACGCCTGATCCTTTTTGCTGTTCACACACAAAATCATTTCACAATAGACACCAGATTATTATCATCATCATCAACATACTCACTCACACAAACATGCTTAAATATTCTGATTGGTTTCCCATATTTATGCTTGCCATTTTCAAACTGTGAAAAAACTTAGTCAGCTGAGGTCTGGTCCAAGGGCTGCCTAGGCCCTGGTGGTGCAAAGTGACAAAGTGGACCGACACCTCCTGACGTTGCACAGAAGAGCATCACTGCTGGGATCAGAAAAGCAATGGATATACTTAACTTACTTTATGACAAACATTTTCCTCTCTCAAAAGTTTTTTTTTTTTTTTTTAAATCAGGTTTGAGACTTTTTTCCAATCAGATTTCTGGTCCCCATCCTGAACAGTGGCACTGGCAAGCATGAAAATATTTTCTCTTAGGTCTGCAGTACATGCAGTGAAGAACTAGACACTCTGAATCAACGGGTCCACCAACCTAAAACAAGAAACACATCATGAACCACTGCGACAGTCTCAGGAACCACTCCAGAGATCTGCTATTACTTTATTAGTAGTACTATAGTAGAAAATAACAATGAACGCTTACTCAGCTCCATACCCCCAGAGGAGTTTTAAGCACATACTACTGTTACAACTTACAGTGGCAGTTTACAATGAACAGTGAAGCTTACTACTGACTACCAATAGTTAATACAAAAAGTCATGTTAAAAAAAGAGAGAGGACAATGCACGAAAATATAAAATGAAACGAAAAAAATAAATTTATATAACTTACAACACAATATAAGCAGAGCAAATGCATGCTAACACTGCAACAGCATACCACCCCCCACCACCCCGATCGGAACACCAAGCATGCCTAATGTGAGAGAATGTGTTGCACATGTACAGAATACCTTGGTATGCAGACGTGTGTTTTTGTTTGGACAGAAGAGATTCAAAATTACAGACTGAGACTGAGAGGAGTGTCAGAAGAGGGACAGAACTTTCCAGAAGGAACATTAAAATACCAGTTGAGATTGTCAGCGAGTTACAGAGGATCCATGCTGATGACAACTGACTATTGTACCAGCAGTACTAGTGCAATAGTGGTACTCAGTATTTCAACTAAACTATGGGTTTACCAGGCTTCTTCCATGAATCCAATGATGCATTTCTTGACATCAACAGATCGGTCATTTTGGAAGGCAATGACCTCATCCAGAAAGTTGTCCAACAGCTCAGGGTCCTTGTGAATGATCAACTCCTGAACCTGTTATACAGCAAAAGAAGTTGAAGTAGTAAGTTGTAACTGCCTTTGAATAATACAATGTATAATATAGATCTATATTTGTGTGTGTAACCCACAGTGTCACATATGACTATAAATATATAATAATTAATATATAAAGCTGGTTCAGCCCAGAATTGAAAACATCTCACAATGTCACATCTCACACAAAGTTACATAATTATTATCATGTAAATGCAATTAGCAATACTTAAGAAAATGCATAGGTTCATAATTTGGAGCCACATTTTTTGGCACACTCACCTGTTTCAAGTGTGACACTTTCTCATCAGTATTAGGAAGCAATGAGGCTTGATTCAGAAGATCGACCACCTGGCAACAGATAAAAGACATGTATACATGCACTCTCAGTCTCACAAGTGTCATATTTCATGTGACATGTATCATTGCATATTATTAACTAACAGTAATAGGGCTCCCCATTATTCCTGACTCTAGATGGTAGACTCACACCTGTCTTGCCATTTAAAAGGGTATTTACACCCTGTAAAATATCTGAAGAGTATTCATTATTTGTTTTATCTTTTCATTTGTTGTTGTTTGGGTTTTTTAATTTTTGGAAGTTTGTCTGTGTGAGTATTTTAACATAAATGTGAGCATCAAATTTGGAACCGGAGAGATTGTGCACAGGTAACACAGAAAGGCTGCTCCAAGGTGGGAGTAAAGTGCTGTTACACTTACAAAAGTTACAGAAATCTCAAATTTTTCCTGAGATTTCTGCACATAATCGGTCGCTACTTTTTCTGTTGTCTTGTCCACAATGAATACTAAAAGTTTACTGACTCAGTACAAACTGCTTTTTGTAAGCTTAATTGTTGGAGCATGACCAGGCTGTTTCTGTGCAAGCACAGCACTTGTTTGGCTGTCCTTGTTAAACCGGTTGATTGGACGTAAAACACCAAGTTACTTATTTACCTTTTAGAACCCATGCACTCATAAAACCCTGTGAGTGTGAACTACAGGTCTTCATTTTTGCTATAGGCCTGGGTTTGGGTTCTCTGCTCATGACTGGCTGAACTACATTGGCTGAATCTTTTGGGTGCTTTTGCTGTTGGTTTGGCATACGGATTACCCATACCTTTAGCACCATTGTAGTAAACACACATAGTGTTCACATTCACTTACTTAGTTACTGCCCACGTAATTAGATAATCATAAAATGAAAGGCAACAGCCAATCAACACTGAGAAGACATTTTAGTCAATGACTGAGAATGACACTGTGTATGATCTCACTGTTTTGTTCTCCTCACTTCTGCAGCTTCAACAATGTTCTGCACTACATTGTCAACATTGGATTCAGACTGTGTACACATGCAAAAAGATCAAATACACACGTTAACGATCATGTTGCCCTTGTCACTTGTCAGGGTTCGGCGGATAATGAAAATGCCAAAATAACCAAACATGCACTAAAAGTAAAACTAGTAAAACTAAGTGTCAGTCTTCTGACTCAGACTGTCAAAGTGTGAATGCTTTTTTCCTTATATTCATTATCTGTTGGCAGGCAGCGGATTGTGATCAGACGAGATTTACTTTGAGTACATCAAATACATTTCCTTGAAACTGTAAGAGTCGCTTAACCACAGTCTATTCGTTTAAGGCGGCTGCAAATTGTACGAATTATTTCTTCAAGGGCCCTCACTTTGTCGTAAGTCGACTTCTTTACGATATCAGCAGCAGCTTCTTGGTCCTCTTCGTCAAAAAACTGAGCTGCCGTAGAGAGGCGTTTGGGAGGAGCTCCGGCACTTGTGCTCGCCCCAGCCATTTTGATTCAATGCCAGATGACAGAACTCCAACAAAACTGATTCTAGGTAAAACAGCCGGTTTTCATGCTGTGCTCCAGCGCCATTTTTGTTGTTTGACGGCAAGTCGTTCAGATGATTTTGTATCGGTTATTTTATGTACTATCCTTAGTCAGCTACATATTTAGCAGAAACCGAAATCGAAATCTACAAAATGTATTCTGCAATTATTTTAATGATATAGCAAGATATATCTGGTTGTCGTAATAAGTCAGCTTCGGGGGAATAACCCAGCATTTTTCATATTTAAAAGTGCACAGTTGTTTCCCATGATTCGTCCCAGCAGACGAAACGCTTCTTCGATCTCGTTATTACGAATTAATTCTGAAAGGCTTGCTAGCTAGAAGCCTTCGGTTTGATCAGTACAACTTTTCTACAACAAACTCCAGTACTAACTGAAAGATGAGTAGATACTTTTCATCTGTTATTGTTTGCTAGTGTATTATTTCAGTTGCCCGAGAAAGACATTTTTACTGAAAATGTTTGCATGCTGCTGAATTAAAATCAGCATTCTTTGAATCTCTTTTGTGTTTTGATCAGTACAACTTTTGTGATGAGGAAATGAGTGTTTTGTTTTGCTGTACATTAATTAATAGTTGCATTTATATTGATTTAGATATTATGTGCAATGTCATGTATGTGTGCGTCTGTTTGGGTACGCATGCGCGTTTGTGGTTTTGTGCGTGTGTGTGTGAGCGCAACTCGTTTTATGTATTTCTTCCAGTTGGTGCCACAGATATTTAAATCAATATTTTCTGTTCCCATAGATACTATATTTGTGATGTCTCCTTTGAGCATTAACAGACCTGCACCTCTGCACCTGACCTGCATGTTATAATGTACCATTATACATATAAACAGATCAAAATCCAACACATTTTGTATTATCTCATTAAGTGTCCTTTTTAACCTTTTGTTTTAATCTTATTACAGGACCCTAGCAGTCAACTTTGTTTCATATTCCTTTGGTGTTACCCATTTAAATTCAACTGTGTTAAGGCCTCCAAGATAATTTAAAAAAATGCCGCCCCAGTAACAATATGCTGTTTGTGAGGATTTTACCGTTGTCCCCATCATGCCGTTAACCGTGTCACTTTTCACCATCTAAATTATCCATAATTCTTACTCTATGGCTGTTGCTAATCAGACTAAATAATAGCTTGCTTGAAAAATTATCTCTCAACTTTTCTCATTAGTGTAATGTTCTTTTTGTTTTGTTCTTTTCTTCTTTTGTATGCGTAAATTCAGGACTGAAACCATATAAATCATAGACATGTATTCACTTGCAAACTCTCACACACAACAATCAAATCAAAGGCACTATTTAGTAATGATTTATATTTATTTTTTATACATTTTCACATTGTGTTTTTGCCTCATCTTTTATCCAGTTGGCTGAGGAAAAAAAAAAAAAGGAGGGAAAATAATAGAGAAAAGTGGGAGGGGGAAAGAACACAATTCCAGTGATCACAAAATGAACGGCAGAAAAGTTGTGGACACATGCAATCTGAAAAATCACACAGACACGAAAGATTCCAACACTTAACAACAAGAACCGAAAGGTACAAATCACATACCAGTAACACCTTAGCTTTACAGCCCAGTTACAACTGGCCTGGATAAATGAAATCAATAACAAGAAATCCCAAAATTCCCTCCACAACTACAATGCACATATTTACATAACTTTGCATGTGTAACAAGAAAGTTAACACAGAACTTGTCGACAACATTTTCACACACATTCAACAACACCATTGTTTCCATGCATCCCACAACAATCTTCCTTGCTGGGTGTAAAAGATAATCAATTTACATTCAACAACCAATACAAAGTTTCTGTGTCAGCTATTTTCTTGCTTACAATGTTCATACAGGTACAGTACAACATATCATATACATGGTTATGTACAACATGCAACAGCTGAGAAGTAGTTGATAGGTTGTCAACCTGAAACAGTATCTGATCATATAAAAAAAAGAAAAAAAAAGAAGACAACTGATATAACACTGACTCGTACCTGGTTATCACATACTTCAGTAGAATTTTACTACTGCATTTATTCCAAACTCACTTCCAATCAATCAAAAACAAACTATTCTTCTATGACACACAAAATAAATCTAAGTGGGGAGACACATAACAAAAGACATCACCAAAACCACAGTTGTCAGAAAACACTGGCCTCTTTACACTAACATTTCAAAGTGCCAGTCAGTTCCATCTGCAGTACTGACCCAAGAAGTGATATACAGAGCATGGTTACAATCTATATGAAAAATACAGATGACAACCAAGTGAAACCAAAAATCAAGAAAGAATCCATGTTGTCATCAAAACAACATAACAAATAAAGAGAACTGTGACTGCCATCAGACTTATTATCTGAAGTGAACCCAACTGAACAGTCCCAACAAGACATATCTTTGTAAGTCTCTTATAGACGAGTTGCCGTATGTTAAGGGGATGCCAAAGCAACATTCTTTGTTCATATACAATTACAGTGGAACCCTCTGAGAGAACCTCATTTAATATAAACTTTAGCTCTCAAGACAAAGGGATTATAACATAAATATTGTGCTCTGTCCTTGTAGAGTTTTCTCACTTTCTGTCAGGAGTCACTTTGATGGTTCCCGCCACTTTGTCCCAAGTCACAACTTAATGCTACAGATATATCCATTTAATCAGAAAACACGTCTTCACAGAGAATCTAAGTGAAGCTTAACATAAATGTACAAAAAACCTATGCCAGCTGGATCAATATTTCACGGTCATGAGTATCTTTGGTGTTGAAAAGCTAGTACTTTGTGAAGTGCAGGTGTGTTGTGAATGTGATGTCAGTAAACCCATGAACATTACAACATTGCTCAGACTGTGTACCTGAAGGAACCATCCCATCATAATTTACACACCCCACACACACATTAGACTGGGGACAAACTCATTACTTTGTAATGCCTGTCTCACACTGGTCATCATGCATAGCTTGAAAGATCTTGTTTAAACATTACTTTGGAAAATTCCTGCATTAAGGTTCTCACCAAGGCAGGAAACACACCAGTTAACTCTTTTGCACATGAAATAAAGTTTTGTCATCATGTAAATGAGATTTAATTTAATCAGTCTGAGTATTAAAAAAGTCCCCCCCATCTTAAAATGCATCAATATTCTTTTAAATACACCCCAAGGTCACAAAAAGCATGTTTTGCACAATCTCATCTTCTTGTCTACGTACACAACCATACAAAGTTTGAATCTGACTGGGTAAGAACTTGCAAACACAACTGCAGCCTTACCTTTTTGACACTGACACCCATACGAGACCAAAATAAAAGGCAATAAAACTAGTATGAATGTGTGCACTCCATGTAAGTTAACATAGAAAAAAGTTTGAAAGACCAATGCACTCAGTGAAAAGGCCCAATGTAACAAATTTCTTTCACGGATTGTTGTGACCAGATAAACACTTGTCACTACACAGACTTCCATGATCTCTCAAGCTAGTCAAATAATGTCACAGGAAGAAAGGCGCGTTTCTCTCACAGAATGTGGCAGCCACAGTTTCCCTGAAACACTAATGTGACAAGAACCAAAACAAACAAAAAGAATGCCCTTTCCACAGCAGCTGGGTCATCAAATGCACTCACCATTTTCAACACTGACAGTACATCCAAGCAAAGCTGTCTGTATGACAGCCTACATGTTCCCAGCTACAGGGGGACATAATAAGAGCAGTGTTGCACTGTGCAAGGAAACTACCACACTAACATTTACACCACCTGCACATATCAACTGTGATGAACTGAACACAACCAGGATACCAACTTAACATGAAACCTTCAAAACTGGCATACAAATAAACATGTCCATTCTGTATCACTTCACAGACATGATCCATCACATGAAAGATCAGAACCAGAAGCAATTGATCTTCTGCAATTAAATGTGTGTGTGCACGTGTGTGCATATATGCATGTGCATGTATGTATGTGTTGGGTATATGGAGCACAAAAATTAAATAGGCTTCTAATTTTGCCACACACTGATGCTTTTACCTTTGGGCAGTAATATTGAACAAAACGCAGCCTTCTGCTACAAAGAAACAAAACAAAGAAGAAAAAAGCAAAAACAAACTACTACACATAATTAAACAGAGTATACTCCCAGAAAACTGTGCCTTCTCCAAATTACAACAACTAAAATTAGATGTACTGGGGTTTAAATACACTGTTGCATCATTTCACAATATTCTTCCAATTTTTTGTTGTTGACAATGGAATCCCAGATGAGAGACCCTTCCCCTTTTGAGACTTTTTTTGAAAATTCTTTCCTTTTAATGAACCCTTGAACAAGAAGTTGCCCCCCACCCCACCCTTTCATCTGACCACTTTTGTCTGGCTGATTCCATTAGCATATCAAAAGGAACTGAAGTACAAAAATAACAGGGATTCCACATGAAGAAAGAATCATACAAAAAGTGATGGGGGATGCAAGAGAAACCATCACTCACACACACACACACACACACACACACACACACACACACACACCTTTGACAGTGTATAAAAATAGAAAAACATATAGTACTACTATACAAACAAAAAAATGTTTCCCAACTGAAGTATATTATTATATATATAAAAAATGCAGTAAAAACAAATGAATATGTTTCTTAACAATGAAGTCATAAGCATACAACAAAGTCTGAAATTTCTAAACCTTATCAAAATCAATACTCAAAAACAAAACAAAAAAAAGCAAGCCCATTTTGTGATCCATTGGTTCATCTTTGTTAACTTACATTTGAATATGTGAGAAACTATCCTGCTGGTCAGCAGCAACAAAGTCTGAAATAAATATAACAAACACAATTACATGTGAAGCCTTTTCCGCAGAGTGAGTTTCTCACGCTATGTTTTCTCTTGCATAAAAAAATATTAAAAAAGCAAATCTGAATCAATGTAAGAATAAACCTTTAAAGTTACAGTGCTTTGAACTGATGTCAGTGAACAAAATGACAACTATTCATTTCATTTTATGCAAAGAACAAAGAAGCAGGAGTAACTTTAACCACCGTAATTTTAATAGTAACCTTGTAACGCAACTATCGCTTCCTTGTCATAACAAAAGCACAAACTCAAACAACTCACATTCGACACAGGAAAAGACATAGGACATTAGTCCTATTTTTCAGTGACCCTAAAAACTAGTTTTGACCTTTCAGTATACTGTAGCCTTGAGAAACGGACAATAATGCTGTCATTTAATGACTGAAAGACCTCTTTGATAGCCACCAAGAGTTTTCTTTTCCTATTTGCCTCAGCTGGCTAGCTGCCTCATATTAACTGATTATTACACAAACTGGTGCATTTCCTTCAACTTTATAAGTTACTCCAGAACTTTTTTGTCTTGTTATTATTATTTTGCAAACATCACACTCAATGTATGCCACTGATTGTGAGGTTGACAGGATGTGAAAATCAAATTACTAACCTGTTTTGATTTAGTTCAATATAAAAATGCAATGCAAAATATAAAAATAACAAAGGTTGTTGCCATGGGTTGTGTCAACTGCCCCCCCCCCCCCCCCCCCCACCCCCCCATGTTTTGTTGTTGTTGGTTCTTGTGGAAATGTGCTGTTAAAACTGTATGGCGGTTAACAGATTAACCCAAACCACTGACTTATTATCTATTAGAAAGGCCACATACCATGGGATGTATATAAAGTATCAGCTGAAATAATCACCTGCAATATAACAAATACCAACAAAAAGTCTCCTTCAGGACAACATGTCAAATTTTTTACTGAAGCTATTCAGCAAAACTGAACAAATACCTGTCACTGAGTTGGCTGCAAATGCAGCACAAACTGTACCAGCTCACTGACACCAGCAAAAGGGAGCTGTGTTCCCAAACACACCTGTGCATCAGCACATGCCAAAAACAAAAACAAATGGCCGTCACTGTTCAAGACAGTAAAATGGCAAGAAGAACATGCACAATAAATGCATTTCTGCAGCATTCCCCAACTCGCAGCTGCTTCAAATTCTATTTCCAGCCACAATGCTGAAACTTGAAAGACATTACCCCCTCCTGAACAGGCACCCCACTCACTTCCTACTTCATACAATACTTTATAGTGAATAGTCAATGCATGCTGGAAATTAAAAAATTAAAAAGAAGACAATCAAAAACAAATTACATTCAAACATCTTGGAAAACCGCACGCACATTAGTTTCAAACTGGCAGGCTATGTGTGTGTGTGTGTGTGTGTGTGTGTGTGCGTCTGAAAGAAAGCAGGGGAGAGGGAGGTAAGTTGCAAATCATCAAAATGTCCCAAGCATTAATCAAAAGCAATTGTGACTCTAAAGCATGGAGTTTTCAGGTTCAAATGAAGGCTCCTTCCATGCCCGATGCTCTATTCATAAATGTTCATGACCAAGGTAGGTCGACTCAAATATTTCTGTACCACTTATGGCATCAAATCACCATCTCTGGAGAGAGGAGAAAATAGGGTGGAAGAGCAAGAAATCTTCCCATCAGTTCAAAAACTGGTCTCCCACGCTAGCACCTTTGACCCTTATACCACTGCTACAGTAATCCTTCCACTGAGGACTGTACTTAAGCAGCAGAACCGAATCTATACCACAGCCAAACAAGCCAGTCTGTATCTTTAATGTGTATCAAAGTAATGGCACAAAATCAAACGACTAAAACAAAATCATCTGTGAAATGTAGACCATGTATAGACATTCATTCAATTCAGTGTGAAACATAGTTTTAATGTTGCAGATTCAATTAATCTTTCTCATCTTTAACACTGTGGTGAAGAATTGCACCAATTTCGTGCAGTTTCTGTGATGAAGCAAAGAGAATGCTACTAAACTCGAGTCTGAATTAAAAACAACAACTTCACTGTAGTCATATGCCAAAACTAGTGTCTTGACTAGTCAGACCCCCCCCCCCCCCCCCCCCCCCCCCCAAAATACCACACTTTGCCAGTTTTGCTTCCTTTTATGGCTCTAACAAGTGAACAAAACCAGATTGTCTACTTCCTACATACGACTTGCTCCTACGATGCTTTTGTGAAGGAGCCAGGACAAGAAGAAAAAATGTTATGTATGGGTACAATCTTTCTTTGGCACTTGAAAACCCACCAATTAAACATTACTGTTTGTTAGAAAAATAGAAGAAGAAAAAAACTCCACTCACTTCACATTGTCTCAGCCACACACAAACATGTACACATAATCATCTCCAAATAGGTGAGCTCTTCAAAAACCATCCAAAGCATAATGTGCTCCAAAGCATGTGTGTTAACCTCTTGGTTAAGGTAGATACAGGTTTGTGTTGAAGACCTAACCACTTTTTCCCCTTTGTTCTGCCTACTGTTTGAATTCCCTGTTCCCCTGTTGCTTAATGTGAATACCTGCAAAGTGCTTCACCATTTTGCTCCTGCAATGTGTCATTTGTCTCAAGTGGTCTGGGCTGTTCTGTGTGACGTTTAGCGGGGACAAAGAAGCTAACAAAAATTGGACAAAAATAAAGCATCAAAGTCTGCTTTGTTCATTACTTCTTCTGGAGTGAATCACAAAACAAGATCAGATCACTCATAAGCGTTATATGCATCTTACATCCAGTTGAAGTGATTAGGAATGTAAAAAGTGAAGTCATGAACTGGGTGCCTGCTGTGCTTCACTGCATACATATGGTTCAAGCTTAAGACAGTCATCCTGCATTTCCATTTCAATATACCACTGGGAAACCATGGTTAAAATTCCACCCCTGTGCCCCTTGTGATGGCATTCAAAATGGCAACAATGCAGTCCAAAATGAGCCCTTCGTTTGAAAATTCATCAACTTAAATGCATAAGGGCGTTTTATGGACATCAGCTTCAGAAGAAGTACAGGAAGGGCTGAATTCTGATGCCACCTTGAAAACATTCCCTGAGAACCGAACCATTGCACCATCACTGAAAGTGTTTCACCATGTTGTTTGTGTTATGCAACATAAGGTAGGCTGAGGTTTTCATGTGCGATGTTTTCATATACTGTGGTGAACTGCCATGCAAATAATTGCCCTATGTTAACCGGTTCCTTAAATCAAAAGCCAGGCACAGTGTAGGACTGGAAGTACCTGTGCAACAGTGGAATTCTTCTGTGCGTGTTTATTTGCTGTTTTCTTCTTCCAGAGTCAACTGTTATGGTTCACTTGTGTTCAACTTTCTACTGTTCAAAAACAAAAAATAGTTTGTTACAAATGTAAAGGCCTGTGCAACAGTGGAATTCTTCTGTGCGTGTTTATTTGCTGTTTCTTCTTCCAGAGTCAACTGTTATGGTTCACTTGTGTTCAACTTTCTACTGTTCAAAAACTAAAAATAGTTTGTTACAAATGTAAAGGCGCAAGGAACTTTACTCAAATCATACATCTATTTTTTCCTGTCAGTTTTGACATTTAGTAGACTCTGGGAGCACACGCATTCTTCTGAACATGCCCTTAGTACAGGAAGAAGAATCAATCCAACCCTGGTCCATCGTAGGCCAGCTGGTAAAGGGGGCCTACCTGTCCAGCTACCACCTGCAATACACTGTTTTTAGGATGGCTTGACCGGTCTACGTGAGCTTTTCACAGACAGCATAACCCAAACTCATTTGTGTAACTCTTGTGAGAGGGACTCACTGTCAAGTATAAACAAGGATCTACCCAGCCAAACAATACAGCCACATCCCATTTATTTTAGTTTATTAAAAGGCATGACCTCCTCCAGCCACCCATCTAACTATACTTAAAAGATCCGGAAAGTCAAATGTTCAATCAAGTCGCATTTAAACTTGAAATTACTCATGGGAAACAGTAACCTTCTTTTTTTTCACATGAACTATGATGACCTTGAAAATATGCCAATACACTGTTGCTTGCTGTATAGTGTGTAGAAAAGGATGACTCATTCAATGTAAAAGGTTTTCCCACACCTAAAATACAATTCCTTCAGTGAAGCAAAGAAAAAACTGATGGATGTAAATGCAGATGTTGCCCCCCTGAAATAACTGATGGAGGTAAATGTGGATGTTGCCCCACCCCCCAACCCCATTAAAAAAAAGAAAGGTAGAATTGAAGAGGACAGGCTTTCACCATACTTAAAAATATATCAAGCTTTCGTGAACACATCAGTGCCAAAACAACTGAATAAACATGGACCTAATAAGACACATTTTGCGAATACAAGCAGAGATAACAAACAAAACCAACGACAACAAAATGAAACAAAAATACCCCCGAAATCAATTTCTGCATGAAACAGGATGATGGCACACAACGTTTTGATTTCCTTCCTGGTTCACTATCAAAATTATAAACATGCTGTGATACATGTCATCACAGGCACTCTTTCTCTGCTTCTAGTTTCTTCAACCAAATCTCTTCCTGTGTGCACGACCTGAGTTTCCCACATTTATTGACATCAAGTACACACAACTGCTAAATGTTCACAATTCGGACAGTGCCTTCACAGAAGTGGTTGATAACAAAGGACATTTTCCGCTAAAACACCTCACCCTCTCTCACAAAATGAGCTGTAACTGAACACATCAAAGTGCACTTGGGTGCATTGTATGCAGCATGTTGTGATGTGCACCACCACAACCAGCAGTAGTTTACCTGCATGACTAAAAGCAGGTTGTACAGTGAAGTAGGAGTGCTGTCCATGATTCAGCTATGCCCCCCCCCCCCCCCCAATCACCCCCAAAAAAAAAAAAAAAAGAAAGAAAGAAAGAGACTGCCTAGCATAGATTTGCTGTGTTTTCTCTTTTCAATAAATTTCTCTAAAAATATTATCACCATAAATTTGAGTCTTCCTTCAACTGCCACAACACTGCCAGCTTCAAGGACTCTTTGGCAGATAAAATGGCATTTATAAACATGAAGCATCAGCCTGGTTTGAGATGCATTCAAGTGGCAGCATGTCAAGTTAAACAAAATTACATGTATAACCGTGAGGCATCAGGCAGCTTTGAAATGTATTCAAGTCATAGTATGTCAACTTGCGTAAAATTACATTTATAAATGTGAAACACCAGACAGGTTTTATACATAAAATTATTCAAGCCCCTGCATGTAAACTTGTATTAAGGCAAGGTTTACTGCACACTCAGCATTAAGCCAGTACACCTTTTCTCTCCAACTTTCTTGTCGTTGGTACAGGTCACACTTAACATAAACACTTGCGACTCCCAAGACCATACCTTTGAGGAGTTTCACTAGTAATCCCTTACAACAAGATCAGCATGAAATGTCAGCAGAAGTGGGTCTGAGGAGAATGATGCAAAGCAAGTCAAATTCTGCATTCGACCATTATTCTTTGAGATCTTTGCTTCACCTGGCCAAATGCCTGCTGCCCACAGCCATGAAAATGACGACACAAAGGGAATTAAACTTGGCTGGCAGAAAACTTCAAATGTGGACAGCTCCAAACAATATGTAATCCTTTTTCCGTTGCTTTCACTGGAGTCTGACGTCAGTTACACTAGCTCATTTTGTAAGAGAGCATGACATAGGCATCTGTAGAACAAAAAGAACCGACACAATTTACTTAGTCGATGGAACCCAAATGTCAAAATAAACAAAATCACAAACAGAAATATCCCATTCAACATCTACAAACCAACTTATTCATCACAATTGTTCTAATTTCACAGATAAATGACAAAATCAAAACGCCATACAGAATGCAGAAACACAACAAACATTTGTGGAGCAACCGCTGATAGACACTGCGGATCAACGATGACAGGCTCCATAGCCTTGAAAACTTGCTTACAGCTCCAGAAAGAAATGGGTTCCCCATGCACTTCTGAAGTCCTGTTGTGAAACTTGTGTGCCAGGCACACTGAATTAGGAAAGGCTGCAAACTGGCAACAAAGTTCCAGCCAGGACACCCAGCTCCACAGCCCTCCCTACAGGTCACATCTTGTCCAGTAACTGTTTCACAGGCTGGCCACAAAGCATGGGTCTAGTCACAACAGCGCCGCGAACTGCTGACAGAGTCTTGTCTCTCGTCACAAGGTACACGATCGGGACAACTACCCACAACTGCAATGCTCACTGATGCACAACACATATCTGGCATGAGCCCAAACTGAAACCATTTTTGCTCTTCAACCCTCAACAATCACATGCTGAGCACTGCAACACCCAAACATAGTTGCAACACATGTAGCATCCTGAAAATGTAGCACAGATGGGTGTCACAGCAGAACATGCAAGCACACACACACGCACACACACACTCTCTCTCTCTCACTTGCATGCATTCATGGCCACAAACACACAGCAGAAGGTGATGCGTAAAGTCAGCAGACGTCAGTTGACTCGCAGCGTGTGAGATTCTATGGGGGCTGCAGAGTCATAAAGCGTGTCTGTGTCCTGGGTGGGTTCACCCTGTAAGCGACACTGGTTGTTCAGAGTGCCCGCCCCGCAGTCACAGAAGAATCTGTCGTGGCGAATGAACTCCACGTCGTGGCCTTGGTGGCAGGTTTTGATACAGTTTACACAGATGGCGTTGCGCTCCGTTGTGTGGCAGGTCTTGCATCTGGAACCCATGAGAAGTACATTACAGAACAATTCCAACCAAAGCAATCCACATCATTCCATCATACTATTGCTGAAGTAGCTAGCTTAATTACCAGGACATTTTTTCTGGTGCATTTCTTTAATGTGTGTATGGCAGTGGCACACGTGCTCTTAAAAATGCCACAGAAACCAGTCTAAATGTATACTGTCTTCATTTCCACTTGCAATGCTGATTCTCACTGGTAGCTGAAATATTCCTGCCCCTCACCTACTAGCTACAGTTAGGGTAATCAAATAACTGTAGATCAGATTAATGGACTCCAATGCAAAAGAGGATTTCCATCACAACAATTAAATGATCAAAGCCAAAAGGATTTGGGAACACAAAGGCCACTGAGATTTGCAGAAGGCACCAAAGGGAATCATACAACTTGCTGACAAAGCTGCAAAATTTACCACAAAGTACAAAGTAAATCAATAAAATACGAAAGTCTGCAGGAACACAAAGTAAATGTATGACTATACCACGACAAACAAGACCAAAAACTGGAATGCTGTGCCAACACAAAATTTTGTGCTTTGTCAATCAATATTATGCCCATGAGCATAACAATGATGTACAAAGTATTTTCAGTCAAACTGGCCCTACAGAAACTGGTAACTGGGGCCAGCTATGCATCAAATGGCTCATTCCATGTCACCAAATGATCAATTCAGTGAATGGTGTGATGCCAGTATCTAAAGCAACTGCACAAAATTTGAACATGACCAGAGAAGAGCTTACTGAAGAAATGTAACTTGCAAGTTTACCTTCCCAACACCCCTGTGACTTTAAATTAAATTAGCTTAACCCATTTGGCCCCAGACCAGCCACTGCCTTTTTGCTATAAAATCCCATGCGAAGAGAAGTAACTGTATCAAATGATCCTGGTACACAGCTTTAAAAATCAATAATAAACACCAAATAAAAGTTTCAGCTTTGTATTTTTCCCAGTTTGCGAATACATTGTTGTATTTATATCCAACAGGTTTCGATTTTTTGTCACTCAAAAATAAAAGCATACAAAAAAATCCCAAATCAGAAACATCCACATCTGAATGTCAGGTGTAACACGGTAACAACTTTGCAAAATTTCCAGTTCGAGTCTCCAAAGATGAAGTTCCATGAGTTTGTTAGGGTGCCCAGGGTAAGCGACTGAGCCAAATTTGCAGTTCAAATCTCAGAGGATAAGCTCCAGTAGGGCTTTTGTTTATTTTCATGCATCTATCATGCATCCATCTCGCAACTTTAAAAATTCACAGCGTCTCTCAAATTCCACCTACTTCGAACAAAGGACATTGCCGGAAGTCGTAGACAATAACAGAAACGATGCTACAAGTCTCACGAGAATCCCGTTCCTATTTACATAAGATGGGATTGAAGTATGGAATGTCTGCTAACCGGCCACTACTGGGCAGTCTGGGGTCACACAGTAAGAAAAAAGAGCGGGCAGTGGGGGGCAGTCTGGGGCAAAGTGGGTTAAGGTCACCAACACTGGTAAGAAAATGTAAAGCTCAATGGAGAATATTCCCACACAGTTTGGTAGACCATGCTTTCTCAGCTTCCAAGAAAAAGAAAAAAAGAGGTAAAAAATGCCAAAGGTTTCGCAACACAGTGCATTATGTCTGACCATGCTCAGCTTTTACCGTCTGCTTCACAGTCACACAAAATCCTTAAAAGTACAGTTGGCCAGTGTAATACTGTTCACTTGGAACTATCCCCTGCAGGGAGTTGGTTGTACATTGGCCAACATCCTTTTCTTCTGCATCCTACATGAGCCTGTACTCCAGTTTTTACATGTTAAATGCATCTCAGCAGTTCATGTTCACCTACATTCATTTGAACTGTTAATTTCTATGGTTGTTCAACCCCCCACCACCCCCTCTTTTTGATCTCTTTCTATCTGCCACTTCAACAAGAACTACCCAATATTTTCTGCTCCGCTTTTTGCTGCTGAAAGCTTGTAAAAGAAACATTCTTTCATCCATCTTTCCCTCACAGGGTTTACATCTCCCTTGAAAGTACTTGTGTCTTCAACCCTGTAGTCACCTGTCCTGCAAGTTTTCACAAGTTCATTTCCAAGCAGATGGTGAAGACAAAGGGTGATGCTTACCTGTAGAAGTCATGCATGGGAAAACTGGTGTAGCTGGAGATTTTATACAGACACTGACCTAAGGACACTGCTTTCTCTACCATGTTGTGGTTGCCAGAGATGCTGTTTTCTGCACACAATAAAAGAAGACAACAATAAGTTCACAGGAAGCTCTAACAGTTACATTATCATAATTAATTTAGTATATACCACCACTTGCCAACAGGTGTCACTTCATCCCGTCTTCAGTTATGGCATGGGCTCTCTCTCTCTCTCTCTCTCACACACACACACACACACACAAGCTTGAAAGACCAAATTCTACATACCCTTACCGATACACATTTTTTGTTACATAAGCATAGGTATGTTCTACTAAAAATACACCTTACTTCACCTATGCTTTTAAAATTTGTGTTATTTTCACCAGTACTGCCACTCATTAAATTGATTTGGTTTACTGAAACTCATCATCTGGTAAACTGATATGGCCATATGATGAAAAGTACACAATTCATCAAGTCACATGTAATAAAATCTGATTCTGGGTTCATGATACACATCCATTTGGGATGGCAGAGAATTAGGGAATAAAAATTTTTTAAATGCTGAATGAAGTGAGATGGCACAAATGAACCACTGCACTGTCCACCAAAAAGCATGGGAAACACATTCCATCCAAATCAGCAGCTGTATATTAACGAGTCAAAGTCTGGAGAAGAAAAAAAAAGTCCACTCATTTGCCAGGGTGGACTGGTCTATTAGAATAATAAGAATAATAAAGAGGATATCTAGAGTGCCCATCTACCACACAAGGTGGCAGCACAGGGTGCTTTACAATAACACTAACCACACACACACACTGGTGTGAAATACATGTCTAAGCATCTCAGTGTATGACATGGTCTGGAAATTATACATCAAAAATACTGTGGATTAAGGAGTACACCATGTGCCACTCCAAATACACATTTTGTGTACTTTTTATCATCCTTGCATCTTTACAATACAAAAGTTACTGCTATTTTTGTTTCAAGATTATTATTTTTTTAATTAAGAAAAAAGAAGAAGCTGGTAGCTCACCTTTCAGAATAGGATTAACACCACTGGCCAGACAGAGCCCACCAAACTTGTTGTTGAAGATTTTGTTGAACTCTAAACTGGCTGTGGCATTATTGGTGATTTCCACCCCTGCTGCTTGTCCATCATATATTCTGTTCCGCCGCAACACCGGATGGCTCTGAGTGCTGATCAACACGCCTGCCTGGGCATTGCGGAAAATATCATTTTCTTCCAGCACACCTGAAAGCACAAAAGAAACAAAATTGATGGGACTGACAGTCATCGACCTTAGTCACATTTATTATACTCTTTATGACCCATCCTGCAACTCACTCTTACAGACACAGACTGAATCTTACATAATTTTGCAGCGGATAACCAATGACCTTTCGAGGTATATTTTCTGATGAAAGACACACCTGTCAAAAGAACCAGGCAAGCATTTTCTTCCTTGACTCAGGGAATGTCACAAACCTAAGTTATTTCATGTCAGAAATTCACCTTTACATTAGAAGTACCACTTGTATTTCAATATGCTTGCTTGCTTTGTTAAATAACTCCACTTCTTCTCTAGTCAAGGTTTCTAGTTAATAATTAGGAGTTCTGCACGTCTGGTTTAAATCATCCTGAGCCAGTTTCGTTCCAAAAAGTACCAGCATACACCAACAAGGAGTACCCTCCTAGGAGAGCCCAACCCCCTTGCTACCTTTGCCACCATTGAAGATGCAGATGCCCCCGTCCCGCCCATCATGGATTTTGTTGTGCCGCAGTACTGGGTTGCTGTCCGTCTTGATCCAGATCCCAGCCATGGCGTTGTCAAAGATCTCGTTGAACTCGATGATGCCCAGCCCACTGTTGTAAACCAGAATTCCACCATTCTGTCCACCCCAGATCTTGTTTTTCGTAATGGTGGGGTTACTGCCTGTCCTGCAACCCAAAACATCAGTTCTGTTGATCGAGTTCTATTTAGTTTGTTAGGTTAACCTGGCCTGGTACTACCTACATTGTCCACAGATTAAGTGCTTGGTATCACCAGTAGGTGTGCTCTTGTCAAGTCTGCCAATAAAAAAAGTCTGGTGCTGAACATCAAGGGTAAGTTTAGTCTGTCAATCAGTAAAATTGCTGGATACCATCATCATGCCTGCTGCAACCGATCCTATAACAAACCCATCCTGCAGCTACCTTCATAGCAAACCTATACCACATCCCTTTTCTGAAGATCAGTATAGCACATATTTAATCAAAAAATGCTGACATGCAAGTCTTGCATCAAATGACTTACCTGATTTGCACACCGGAGTACAGATGGTTGAAGATGTCATTGTCTTCCAATTTCCCATGGCCGTTGTCATAGAAGTATACTCCAACCTGAACAAAGGTCAAAGTGTGGTAACACCTTTCACAGTCTAAGACAATGAACTACATAAAAGAAAACTTTAAAACTCATGAGAGGCTTCCTCATGTTTCATGGAAATTGTTTTTGTTTAACATCAACTTTAATTACTGTTTGACACCCATATATGGTAATACACTCAGTCTGACAGTCAACTGGGTATTTTTTGAATAAGCGTGTGTGTGCATGTATGTGCTTGTGTGTGAGAGAGACAGGCAGGCAGACAGAGATAGAAAAAGACAATAGTTCAAATTAATAATAACTTTTAAAAAATGTTCCAAAATAAATTAGAATACAAGGAACCCCCCCCCAAGCCATATGTACAACTCACCTGTTTTCCGCTGTGTATCCTATTGCGCCTGAGGGTGGGCTGACTGCCTGTGGTGATCCAGACACCAGCCAGTGTGTTGCTGTACACCTCGTTCTCCTCTATTAGGCCCTTGCCCTTCTCATGCTGCACAACCAACTCCACTTGTTAGCACAGCGGTCACACCAACCTTTTCTCATACCTGCAAGTTCCCCATCGTGACCCACTTTCTGGGGATAGACCACTCCACAACGCACCGCTTCCAGCCGTAAGCTCCGCCCCTCTGGCAAGCGAACCGAAAAGATGGCTGCAGCCGAATCCAAAAGTACTCTCGATGTCTTGCCGCTGAGAGACCTGAGAGACCTGTCGCTGTTGTGTTTTGGTCAAAGCCCGCCTATTTTAAAATAGACGGGCTTTGGTTTTGGTGAGAGAAAACTCACCAAAAGGTCAAAGCGGTCTTTTGAGACACAGGACCCTGTGTTGATAATATACATGGTCTGCAGCCCTCCTTGGTCAGATGGGAAAGGGAGGGGACAGTTTACATCCCAGGGAGGGTGAAATGGGTTCCAGCTTGCCAAAGCAATTAGTAACCCAAACAGACACTTCCAGCCTCTCTCCTGCAGTGGTCCAGGTTTTGTCAAGACCAAAGCCCAGATGGTCAAGACCTCTGACAGTTGGGAGTGCCAGATTACACCCCCCCCCCCCCTACACAGAACAGTTAGAAACTAGCGAACTCCAACTCCGGCCTAGCAGTGGAGAGAAGCAGCAATACAAGAGGGGATGGTAGACGGCAGTGTTACTTCTATATCTGTGACAGTGCAGTTATAGCCACAGGGATTGGGGTTAATTTTTGTGTTGCTTCTGTTACACGGAGATTTCTTCATGTGTTAGTTTAGCAGAATTAAATTAATGAAATTTAATTAATGCTGAACAGAAATTTAGGCTGACTATGACAAATCACTTTCTACAAGTTACTCCAGACCTGCAAGAGAAATATATCATTGAAAGCACCATGCCTTTGATAAGTGATACAGTAAAACGTTTGGCTACCCTCGGTCATTTATTATACATACTGTTTATATTTACTTAGAAACTGGGACTGAACTTGTGACATATTATTATCATTGTGAGCACACTTAACGTTGGATACTTTTCCCTGTGGAATGTCACTGTCAAGTTGGATTTTACTGTATAACAAGCGTCAGAACAGGTAGGATATTTCACTGATTTAGCCGGCATGCCACACAGTACAATGTGTGTGTGTGTGTGTGTGTGTGGTGTGGTGTGTGTGTGTGTATTGCGTGCGTGCGTGTGTGTGTGTGTGTGTGTGCGTGTGTGTCCCACGGTTTCAGTGTGGTTGTGTGTCTGTAAGTGCTCTGTCTGTCTACCTGTCTGTCTCTGTTTCACAGTATGCCAGTCGATCGGTGTATGGCAGTATGTCTGCCTTTCACAGTTTATGCAGCAGTTATTGGTAGTCTGCATGAGCATGCCTACACATTTTTGTTTTGGTTTTACTAGAGCCGTGTAGAGAATTATTGACAGAATTAAAAGCACTTTATTTTCAGCCAAAACTCTCATTACTGCTTAGTTCCTCAATATAACATATTCAGTGTAACGAGCATCTAAATGTGAGTAGTATGCCATCAGTTATATACCACTGAAAACCTCCTCTGAATTTTATGATTTTTTACCGTAGTGCATGCACGCACCACCCCCCCCCCCCCCCCCCCCCCCCCACACACACTATTATTAAACCGATAATGCAATGTTCCAAGTGAATGAACAATATTTCGGCCGTTATACGGCACGTATTTTGTGTTTAGCCATGTAGTCCTACACTAATAATTATACTTCCACCACATGCACACAATAATTGACTTTGACAGCTTACAAAAGAGAAAACCGAACGCATGCATACATTAACTGGATCGTACGTTTTGTACTAACGCTGACTTATCTTGGAACACATGTAGTAGTTCTTTGTTATCACGCTCGGGTTTTGTTGATCAAGGGGTCGACCACGGCCTTGATCCAAGCTTTACAATCTTTCAGCCTTGTTTTTGGCTTCGGAAGTGGCTAGAATGTGACACCTGCACATTTGTCAGGGTATCGCTCGTCTGACTTACACTGGCCATAGCAACAATTCAGTTTTCCTGCTTTCTTTCCTGCCATGTCGAACACTGCCAACTGACTACTTGCAGTGTCTGGCACGAAAGCTTGCCAGGCGATTTCAGGCCTTGTCAAAACACGTGGGCACCTCATTATGCTGCGGCACGCGATTGGCTGAAATCTAAGGGTGTGTCTGCTTTGACTGACAGGAGTGGAGTCGTCTATTATGGACCCAAGGCAAGTTAGTTAGTAATTGGATTTTAACGTCCTGTCAACTGCACAGGTCACATCATGGCAACCAAACTCTGTCATAAGCAAAAGCACATTTTAAAACTGTTCTCATATATGAACCTTTTGTCAAGTCAATCCACAAAACCAGTCAACCCAAGACAAACCAAACACATCTTCTCTGCTGGTGATGTTACAAGATTTCTCTCATCAAGTATATATTTTATCTGGCAAAACATGCTTTGATGCCTTGCCTGATAACCTCCTATGGCCTTAACAATAATCCTAGCAGAAGACAAACTACTCACCACATAAATACCCCCATGCTGACCATGATGGATCTTGTTGTGCCGGACAATTGGGTTGCTGTTGGTTCGAATCTGGATTCCAGCTAGTGCATTGCCTGAAACAAACACATGTGTCAGTCATCCATGCTTTCCCTGGTCAAAAACACTGTAATAGAAAACAAAAACAGAAGAAACCATCACAAGCTTAGTGATTGGATTTTAGTGTCCTGTCAATGACATGGGGTCACCTCAGGAACCATCAGAACACTTCTTTTTTTTAATCATCAGATCATGCCACAACAGACTTCTCTTTGGTTCAAATCAGACCTTGATTTTCTGATACGTCCAACATCAGTAACATTGTCAGACTGACGTTTGTGACAATACACTTTGTTGTAGGGAGAGAAGAACAATCAAAGAAAGCACTCAAACCCAACCAACCAACATACAAGAGATTCTTACCATGAATGTTGTTGAGCTCTATCAGTCCTTTGCCATCCCCAAAAATGTAGACTCCCCCTTGCTGGCCATTGTAGATCTCATTTTTCCTGAAAAGCAGTTAGATACAAATATACGATAATCAGTACACCAGTAGAAGGAAAAACAGCATGCACACACAAACTTGCAATGCTGAAAGCTCTAATCCACACTGGGGCTAGTTTCAGCATGAATCATTTTTCTATTCCCCAAAGGTGGTGGCAAATTAAGACTAATTAATATGAGGTTCAATCTTCAGCACTTGATCGGGACAAACATCCCAGATTTGTTATATTTAGCATATGATGTGACGATTAGGTTTTGATGGCAGAAAACTGCTAGTGGGGAACTGATATAAATACCACATAATATACATACGAACATTGCATCCCTCCCCCTTCATAGACACAATAACAATAATGGATAGCTCTCATACAGCACAATCTTTTGGCAGAACAAAAACTCAATATGCTAGCACACACCATTCATACATATATTACATATACACCCACACAATCTACGCTCACAGGAATGGTCTACCTTGGTTTGTGAAATGGCCTATCTAAACAGGAAAGCTGAATAGTACCTGATGGTGGGGTCACTGCCAGAAGTGATCCAGACACCAGCGAAGTTGTTGGAGTGGATTTTGTTGTCAACAAACTGCCCACGCCCGTTCTCGTGCACATAGATGCCACCTGTCTGACCATGGTGGATTTCACAATTCACCACCGTCGGGTTGGCCCCTGCCTTCACCTCAAACCCTGCTATCCGGTTGTTGTGAATGTCACAGGAGTCAAAGTAACCCTGGAAGACAACAGTATGTCAGTCAATACTAATAATAAAGCTTGGCAAATCTAATTATTTAATACACTGTCTTAGATTAAGTGAAGATGCTATTATTCACTGGACTCAACCGCAATTGCAGGACTACAGTGAAGATTGCTGCATTCCCTTCTTCATACAAAAATTGTTTTGAAAAAAAGAAGAAGAAATGAAAAAAAGAAATGAAAAAAAGGCAAAGAAAGAAAGAAAGTACAGAGTTTGCTCAGTGCAGAGAACAGCCTCATATAACAGCAACAATCAATAATATCTGTCTAATGTAACAGGATCAGCCCCATGAAGCCAGTAGGCAGCTGCCTAAATAGTGGGAGAAACTGCACATGCATGCATTCCTGTATATGCAGAAAAGAAGAAGAAAAAAAAGAGGCATATGTGAAGTCTCACTTTGCTCATGGTCAGCCTGCTAGTTGCAGTACAGGAATGAAATGAACAACTCCAGTAATGTGGGAGAAATAAAATATGACCTTGCCAACTGTCTGTTTGTGGTGAAACACCCAAACCAAAAACCCAACAATACAGACACATACTAAACAAAGACAAACACTTTCAGTGTCAGATCAAAGCATGACAGGATGAGGTGAATGAAGATTAATAAAAAAGAAAACCTGATTACTTGTAGCTGAAACAGACTTAAAACAAAAATGTGAAAAAACAGCTGTAAAGATTTACCAATATAAAATTAATCTGTAGTAATAGTCCTTTAAAGAGTACATAAATTTCAAATCAAACATCCATGAAAGAGGCAGCCCATTTGGATTAAGAAGCAGCCCATTTTCATTAAAAAAACAATCAATTCCTGCCTACCAGTCCATTGTCAAACGTGAAGACTCCCACATCACGCCCATGGTGTATGTGGTTTTTCCGCATGATAGGGTTGGCATGGTTCTTCACCCAGATACCTGCTAGTGCATTGCCGCTGATCTCATTGTGCTCATACACACCCTGACACAAACAACAAAAAATCATGATCAACAACTAATTCCAAGTTAATAACTTCCATGACACTGATAAACAAATCCATCCATACACATTTTGAAACAAGAACAATCACAGATCATTAGTTATATCAAACTGGTTTGGTGTTGTAATTTATGCAAATTTGAACCAATGCAAAAAAATCAATATACATGCAAACACACATGGCGCTGGGTTTTGTGTGAAAGTTTTTAGGTGCCATATATAAAATTTTCATTCGTTAATTCACATATTCACTATTTTCAGCCACAAGAACAGATGAGTACATCACTTCTAACTTCAAGAAGATAAACACCACTGTGTAACAGTGGCATCTGCCTTTACTCTAATAGTTATTGCAATAGCAAGTCACTATTTGTTACCCTGCTTATGGGTTTTGATGCAAGGTCATTTCTTAACTTTACTAATCACAATGCAGTACTTTACACCACATTTGCTGATAGTACAAAATGCCATGTTAATTTTTTTTAAAGATGTAGTACTTAATCTCACATCAACACACTCAGTACCTACAATTTCCCAAATAAAACCCAGTAGGAAACCCTACAACAAAGTGACTAGGGAAAGCCCAAACAGCGTCTTCATTACAGTAAATTGTCTTAAAAGAACAGGAAAGAGTACAGTCTTTAAAATGTACAATTCCTTTTCAGGCATTTTTTCTTCTCTCTTCAGCAGACATTCATTTCAAGGGTGGCTGTCACAATGGGTTGCACTGTACACAAGTGATGAACTAAGTCTGTACCCCACTGACCTGTGCATAGTCTGTGACATAGAGGCCAACATTTTCACAGTCCTTGATGACACAGTGTCTGATGATCGGGTCTGCATACTGGGTGGACACGCACACTGCTGCCCCCACTGTAATACACATCAATCCTCAAAACTGCACTTCCTTTTCAAAGTCATGGAACCCATCAACAACTGTGTGATACAAAAAGCTTTACAAGACACAAAACTGCGATGTCATGAAATACATGTAGTCTGTAATCACTTAAAATCCGTTTCATCCCTTCTGCAGGTTTTCACACTTAAAAATAAAGCTGTAATTCCAGACAGTTACCTGAACTCGTGAAAAACAAATGTAAATAACGCTGTTGTGCTTATAACATCACATACCTACACTGTCAACATGCATATTCTTTGTGCGAGTTTCTTTATGCACATTACAAGTTATTAATAATTCTTCTTCTTTTTTTAAATCAATCCCCTCTCCCAACACCCCAGAAAACTTTGTTTTACACTTCCTACAGATTTTGTACTTACCGACAGAGGTGCTTTTGATTCGACAATGATCAATCATAGGAGAGCACTTTTCCGATATCTCTAATGCATAATGCCGGTGATGAGGCACTGATGATGTGATGTCTGGGGAAAACTGAAACACACAAACACTTGCTATTTTGAGTAATCATTCTTATGCTAAACCAGAAATCCTGAAGACCTTTATTTCTTGGCCACCCAGGTTTTGTACACACTCACAAAACTGCCCACAAATGGTAAGAACATGAAACAAAAAGTACTTGCATTCATCACTGCTGTCTACACTTCTTTCGAGTCTAGATTTCTCTAAGTCAAAAACATCATTCCCTTACACTCATCTTTTCCACAAGTTTTTTCATGAACCTAAATATTCACACAGATTATCTTTACCCTTCACTGACTTCAATACTTCCACAATCATTTTCATTCTTCACTGACTTGAACATTTCCAGAGTTATCTTTACTTGTCAACACTGACTTTAAGACATCCACAGGTATCTTCTACTCTACCCACGACACTGTCCAAAAGAAAGCATGTATGTTTGCGCATGTGAGTGTGTGTCTGTGTGTACATTACCACTGTCATGGTAATCAAATAAAAAACAAAAACAGCAGCAGGTTTTACCTTGATTGTGATGTAACCAATGTAAGCATTTCTGGCTCCCTCTGTGAACACCACTGTGGATTCATTTTCTCTCTCAATCTTCACTTTGTCCACAACATCACCTGGGGCTGTAATATTATCCGTTTTCACAATTAAATAAAAACAGAAAACAATCTGGAGTAAGCATGGCAAGTTAACACAATATGAAGATTAAAAAAAATTTTTTTTTTAAACTGGCAAAAACAACTGTGTAACTTCTAAATCAGTTTTTCATTGTTTTACCAATTTTTACTTTTTTTTTTTTATTTTTTAAAAGAGCACTATCCAATCCCCCCCCCCCCCCACACCTACTTCTTTCTTGACCACACTAAACAAGTATGACCAGTATAAGAAATGCAGTGCCCTCTCTGTGACCCTTTGTCATACAACATGCTGACCATACACAGGTATCCTTTCTGCCACCAATGCTTCACAACAAAGCCAAGACCACACAAGTCACTCAGTGTCTTACCAGCACCAATGATAGAGATGTTCATGTCAATGAGCAGAAACTCTTGCACGTATGTGCCCTCATGCACAAACAGTAAGGGATCCTCGCCCTCCAACGTCTCCAGGTGACTGTATGCCTGCTCTATAGTATCAAAGCACTGAAACAGAACCGCCAATGCACTTCAGCTCAAAACCAAAATCCAATGACTTCAAAACACAATTTAGCAACCATCTTGCACATCCAGTTCTACAGTCTTTTTAACTTTGAAAACTGAGTAACACATAGGTCATGGGGGAATTTCTCATATTTTTATCTTGTGACATATAAATCAAAGTGTCATATA
This sequence comes from Alviniconcha marisindica, assembly GCA_018857735.1. Classification (NCBI taxonomy): domain Eukaryota; kingdom Metazoa; phylum Mollusca; class Gastropoda; family Provannidae; genus Alviniconcha; species Alviniconcha marisindica. Next base: position 1,242,184 of record JABMCL010002967.1, read on the forward strand.
TGTGATGAATAAAACCAGTGGAAAGGCAGCCCCCAGGAATTACTTAACAAATAATGTCCCTACAATGACTTTGTAACAGATCTGAAGGGGCACTTGCAAAGCAATTTTCTTTGTCTTTAACTTTGATCCAAAACAATTCTCAAACACCTTAACAAAACTATTCCATCATCCCTCTCCCACACCTATTGACGTTAATGGGAGCCATGAAGTGCAAACAATGACTTTTTCCACACAAAGAAATGGCACCAGGAAAAAAAAATGCAGTATTGTGATGCACAGTTAGTGATCACAGAAAAGTCCAAGAACCAAATCAGTGCTCAGAAATATGTCTTGACAGCACTTTTGCAGATCACAGTTTGGAGCTTTTATGACTGGTAGAGCAGAATAATCTGATGCAACAACATACATAAATGATAACCAAATCATAACAGCTCACAGGCTGGCACATGTACAAAACTCATTCTTGCTTTTATTACTTATTTTAGTGCCTCCTTGTTCAAATACTTAAAATTCATCAGACAGCATAGGGCTTTTTTTTGTGGAACAAAAGCCTATTAAAGTGAGACCAATCTGCATGAAATAAAGCAAAACAACTCACCGTAATGTTTCTGCCTTTTAACTTTTTGCCTTTTGTGTCTGACTCAAAGCGCTTTTTGTGGTCTTTCCATACATGGTATCCTCGATGCTGAAAATAAAGCGCAAAAAAGAAGAAGTCAGAAATATAGAATGCAAGTGGAATCAATCAAAACGTGCAAGACAGCAGCACGCTAGTGCTGAATACTGGTCCTAAACAGTTTGAATACTATTCCCAGTACACAATTTCTTTGACTACATCAGTCCATGTTATTTCTAAGGTACTTGTGATTAAAAAAATCTTTTATGATTTACTTGTTCTTCCAGAACAGATGTTCCACCTGATTTTAGCCATTTAGGAAAAAGGTTTAATTTTCCAAACAGTCTGCAGTCCGAGGACAATTATGTCAACATCTAAACACTTCAAACATACACAGGCAAAACTGTATTAAGTTAACAAACAGAACATGGGAAACTTGACAGCGGTCATTATTTCTAATGTGTTTGGAAAAACTATGAACTCACCAGTTGCTTGAAACACTCTTTCCACGGGTTCGCCAGGTCACACTCATGGGGCTGGACAAACTTGAACTCCCGAGGGGCTGGGTGCAGCAGTGGTTGAGTGTACTGAAAGACTTCCTTCACCAGTTTTTTCCTGTAACACATCAGATTCAAAGTTGCACCTGAAATACTGCAGAATGAATTTTTTTATCCTAAGCAAAATGGAATCCTAAAAGTAAAACAAGACCAAATGCTAAACTGGCTCACATTCAAAACCCCTTTAGTCTGAAAGACTGTTGTCTTATTCACTTCACATTTATTCAATAATAAATGATGGGATCTAAAATGACCAATCACTAGCCTACAATATCTGAACCTGATCAGAAAACAATAGAGAAAACAATAAAAATTTCACAAAGTTACCTTTATGTCAGTCAGTGTCAGTATTTGAGTGATTGCAGCACAGATATAGGGACAGGTATTACAGTTTGTTTTTCATGTCATTCAGAAAAGAGAAATGAAAATGCTTACCACAGCTCAGTATCATTTGCCAAGTTATTGAATCTTTTGCACACCAGACCAGCACGTGATAAGTCATTCTCTTGCAAGTAGGAAAAGATCTTCAGCATCACCTCGTCTGGTAAGCTCTCTTGCAAATATTTAGCACCAATCCGCCCTGAAAACAACATGTGACACAGGTCAAATTCTCTGTGGGTCTCAAGCACACAGGTATAAAACAAAAACAGAAACCATCCAATTAATTAAGGGGACCACAAGCAAAGACATACACTGGCCTGAAAACAGACAAACTGCAAGTATTTCCATTTTTTGCAGACTGTGTACCATTGTTCTATCAAAATTTATGCAACAGAAGTACTTTTCTGCTTTGAATCTGAGTTCCTCAGGGCACAGTCATGTTAGCATGCACTTGGTAAACAATGAAGAGTTGAAAAAGGCTGGCTCATGATGTAACACAATTATGTCACACCTGCTGACTTGCTCATAACAACAAAGTAGACCATAATTAGCATAAATCAACCAACAAACTGCTGAGATCTCTCTTTATTCCATTGCTATAGATGCAGCCCATGATGCTGCTTTGCTCAAGGTCTCCTTCATAAGCATTTATTTTAATGGTGCACCATGTGGCATGTCAAACGTTTATCAGTATATAACTATATTTGAAAATGCATACTGACACTGTCTAGGAAAATGTATCATGTATACATGTCTATTATACATATCTAAGAACAGATCATCAGTATTATGGTGGAACTCCCCCATTTCAACTCTGCGTGTATAACACATCTCTGCCACTGGCCAAAATCATTTTCAACATGATGCACATCTCAGGCTTCAACTTCAACAGGAGACTTTAGTCGTAAGACTTCAGTAGTTAGGAAGCTTTTTGGCACCTAGATAAACTGCTAAGACAGTAAGAGAGCAGAGTGACTGATTGAAGAAGAAAAAGCATGAGCTTCAAAAGTAGTTACCTATAGGCTGCAAAACTGGATTAACATCAGCTGGCATTCTTCGACGTTTCCGTGATGGACTGGCTGCCATTGATGCTCCTAAACGTTGCTGCATGGCATCATCTGCACTTGCTGTTCGTCTTCTAGTTGTTTGTCGTAAGTTATACCCTTCCTGAACCTCTCCTACACCAAAGTATTCATCACTGTCCTCTCCAACTGATGTTTCTGAAATGACACAAGAGAAAAGTACAACCCAATCAACAGCATTACTAAAAGTAAAAAGAAACAAACAAACACACAAAATTGAAGTTCCTACACATATATTAAACAAAAACACAGTCACAGTCAACCACTCTTGACATTCAAACTATGTGTACTACAATCAACAGAGATTGGAAAGGCCCCTGACCTGGAGTCTGAATACTGTTGATGATGATGATTATGATGATGAATTAGGCAAAAACTAAATGGTTTTGCTTTGTTTAAATTACATACATATAAAGTAATAAACGGACAAATAAAAATAACTGTGCCCAGAAATGGTGAACCTAAGAACATGTCCATTCCAATCTTCTTCCATAATCCATTAGGTAACCACAAACACAACCTGATTTTGATTACTCTGTTACTTAGTATTATGCATGAGGTGTGCTATTGTTATTATTGATTGCTTTTAAATAGCACTATTCTCTGCTCTTGAGCACTCACTGCGCTCATGTCACATGTGATTCTGAATGATTGTATCTGTTTACAGTGTGTTATTTAATATCCACCAAAGTGGTGTACTGACATAGTAACAGTGCTATTTGACTGTTGCATGGCTGGTGCCATGTGAAAAAGGGTCATGTCATACAAAGCCACATAGGTAGGGTGCATGTGTGTTTAGCTGTAACCTGCCACCTGCAGTTTTGGCAGAATGACTGGGATCTTTTAGTTTTACGTGCTAATGTGGTAACACATGGGTGGAACAGATACCAAAATAAGTCCACACAGAAAATCTACCCTGCAGTAGAACTTTCTCCTCCTACTACTGCTGGGACTCAAACCTGGGACTGTTACAATCACATGCCCAGCGCTCTAACCACTGAGCTATCCCTGCTCCCTTAGTGTTACCATGCCACCAGCCATTAGACCTCCTCTTAGAAACTGTTACTGAAAGGTGGACATGAGACCTTAATAAACATAAATATCTCAGTGCACACAGTGTACATGGAGGTGAGACAGAGCTATACACACTGGTGAGCCTATACATTAAACAGGAATTGATCTGGAAGAACTGAAAAACGGTCATTCACACTGTCATGTCCAGAAGTTGAATCGTGGCTGCTGGATTTTCAGTCAATAAACAGAATACTGCTTGGTTGTATACCATCATAATTAAGTTTGTCCCTTATCCTTTATCTATAATTACACTGCATTAAATCAAATTCTAAAACTGTAGCACTGATAATCCTTAAAAATTAATACCAGCTCCCTATCTGCCACAGTAACAGACTTCAAGTCTGCCTGTGTCAGTTTATAATAATATTAAAATCAAAGAAAGTTCAGTAAGAACTAAGCCATAAACACAAGCGTAGTTCATGAAAGATCTAAGACAAAGGGATATATCTAATATGCTACTGCTAGTAGTATTACTAGTAGCAGTACCAGCTGCACACTGTCTGACAGTGGACCCATTGCAAATTCAGTAATGAAATATTATTATTAACATTATCCACATTTACCAGTCATAGTCTTCATACACTCTGTTGCTGTCAAACGTATTTTTTACCATCTCAACTGGCACACAATGAACTGCTTATGGTTTACTCACATTGTCTTGAAAATATTCACATTTCTCTTAAGCTTTTCCTCAACTCTAACCCCTGAACTTCATGTGTTACATACACGTAAACATCAGCTCCAACTCTGTTAACGCTATGAATGCTGCTGCACAATGTGCGATCACAACACTGGCAGCATCAAGCAAGTAGACTACCAGCATGATTCCTGCTACCATTACATGGGGAACCACAAAGTTCCTGTACTGCTTGATATTTTTGTCCATCATTCTTTCAAAGTTAGGATGCACCAACTTTGGGAGGAAGGGATGCTGCAGGGAATGTTCACAAAAACTGGGTGACTCAGGGAAGCAACTTTGGTGGAGTCTGTTCATGGACTGTTCAAGCGTGGAATGACATGGCAGTCAATGTCATCATCAAAGCTTTCACCATGGCTGAGATCACAGCTGACGAGAGTTCTGTGAACTCCTGATTCTGAGTGTGACTCAGACGCAAGTGTGCATGTGCCCCTGTCCCAGAAAGCCATCTGTTTCCCCCCCTCCACTCTGATAGTGATACAGGGGAGTCAGATTTCTCTGCCTCGGAGGATTAAGTAAATGTCTAAGATTTGTGGTGACAGTGCCTTTTTAATTTGACCTCAACAAAAATTCACTGCTGTCTGTGACTTGGTTCACAGTCAAAGTGTTTTGTATTTCTTCTCATGCCTGAATGAGTGCAAGTTACAAGTTTCAGTCTTTGTTTCTCCCTCTTCTCTTCCTGTTTCAATGTTTTATTGGCAATGTTTACCCCGTAGATAGCTGTGACTAATTATCTACTGTGTGATCCATATTTGTGATCAGAGCTTGGGGGACTGGGGTGGGGGAAGGGGGGGGGGGTTATGTGCCTCAATGGCTTGTGTGCTATTATAGTACATAAAAAAAAAAAGTACCCCAAAAAGTAAATAAGAGAAACTCTTATTGTCAATCCACTTCTGAATTTGTAATAATTATCACCAAAACATACTTATCACTCATAAATCACCATTATCATTCTTTTTATAACTAAAACTGAAATGTATGTTATGTATACTTATATAAATATATAGTATACATAACATACATTCCAGTTTCAGTTATAAAATTAAAAATATGGATCAATCCAATCAATCCCTGATACCTATTATATTAATGTCTAATGAGTATATAAAATAAATAGTTAAAATAATTAATAATACTTTATTCATTCCAAAAGGAAACTAACATGTGTAATGTACTGATGTTGTCATACTGCTATAACAGATACCACAATGTTAAGATGCTTTAGAATTTGTGCATAATTTAATTATTTTACTAGCTCTCCAATATCTCATGAGACTCATCATGTAACTATCTTCACCCTCAGTCAGTTGGTTTTAACTGGTCACTATTTGACAGGATTTCCTGAGCTTTCGTAGTTAACTACAGGCTAGAACTTTATGGATAGTTAGCTCAGATGATCAAGAAGCCATTCAATTTCAAGTCTGGGATTGCTAACACTAACAGCCTCAACAGGGAACCATCATTTACCGCCTCTTGAAACTCCTTTTTCAATCCACTGTGGCTGATATTGTGATAACAGTGACCGGAGCCAACCTACATATTTTGGGTGAGATAATAATATGAATAATAAAACAAGTTGTCAGCTGTTGATTCTGCAAACAACTACCTCCATAATGAGTGAACAGGTTTCAGATGAGGGGCTGTATTATCATCACAAAATCCATAATCATACACAACCATTTAGTGTTCGTGGCCTACTTGCAAACCTGACGAGGTCTGGATCACGTTTGACTTTACAACAGCAACACACTGAACTGTTTGATGCATTGTTGACTTGTGCATAAAATGCCATTTTTACAGGATAATCACCAAGACATGAAACAGCCATGGGCAACTGGCAAACAATTGACATTTAGGCCGAGACTTTCATTTGCATCACTTACCACGAGAACGTCGTCTACGTTGTAATGAGCGAGTCATTGGTCTCTTTCTGAGATTCCTCGCTCTCAGGGTTGTTGAACGGGTTGTCCTTGAGGACATTATGACAAAAACTGAACTAACTGCTGGCTTAAAAAAGTAAATTCTTGCAAAAGAAAGAGCTAGACACCCGCAGCCATTTTGGCGAGAAATCTCCACGAAGCGATAACGAATGAAAGAGCGCGATTTGGTCACGTGTATTTCAACGACCAATGGAAATTTCCTTGCCAAAAATATCCCACATTCCAGAAAATGGCGGCCGCAACAACTTTTTATGTGTGCTTTTGATTTTTTTTTAACATGTGTTGACCAAAGTTTATTTTTTCCTGTAATGATATGCAATGTACAATGACTACAACACTTGGATTTAGACTAGCAGGTCTTGGCTATTCGCATCTGAAAAGAGACCTCTCCAAGTCTGAGCAAAAGTTACTCAAAAAGGTATGTCAACAACAAAAAAGCGTCTGCTAAAATGTGCTTTGCTCTAACAGAGATTCTTCAAAAACAATTATTCGCTCTTCATTAGGAACCCCCCTCGGTTGTTTTGAACGTTACTGACATTTTCTCCGGCGCATGAAAACTTGATTTGTCAAATAGCAAGGAGAATTCAATTATTTTAAAAGTCTAATTAAGTCGATGCTGTTAAAAGTATTATTTTAAACAATTGAGCAGATTCCATGTTCATGATAGCAAACTGCAATGGCTATCTTTTCAACAGAACAGGAGGAATCAGAAGGGATGCTGCCCACTGACTGCTTCCACTGGGAATAGCCACTGGCACAGTCATTTTAATTATTTTTACATCCAACGGCCACATCATCAAAGACTTAAAGAGTATTCTTTCATAGGAGTAGGCCTACACAGGTGGGACAGGAGTCAAGAACAAGTTGCTTGGAGTAGGACACCCTCTTGATTAAAACTCCTTCAGGTCCATACTCTTGCATTGCTAAGCTTGTAATCTACTTTTATTCTTCTCTTCTTTGACCCCTCCCATTCATTATGCACAATTGATAGTCTGTTGAAAGATCAGTTGTTAGTGAGGTTACCTTTCGATTTTCAAGTCAGTGTTATTGTTATTATGTTAAAGAATTTCCTGTGAAACTATATATATATTTTTATATATTACTCTTACACGTGTAGATGTATATAGTGGTAGAGATGTATGTGCGCGTATGCACGCACGCACACACACACACACACACGCACACACACACACACACACAAATGATACACACACATGAGCAATGAATCATAATAAACAGTGTTTGAAAAGCAGCATTTCTGGTTGTTTTGTGCAACTTTAAAGTATGCACAAATCTCTGTATGTATATATATATACATATATATGTGTGTTGCAGATTTTTCTTGAAACAGATGAAGAGAAGAAAGGATTCTTGACCAGAACAGATGTCAAAATTGCGATGATTTCCCTTCTGGGTTACCGTCCATCAACGGTATGCATTATATGTAGTCTCAATTTCTCCTGCATTTTTAACATTAAGCGTGACTTATTTACTTGTAAAAAAGGTCTGATATCTGATTTTTAAAGTTATTTTAAGATCAGACAGGAGCAGTATCATTTTAAAATATTTACCCTACACTGTTTATAATGTATTCGAGAGGGCAATGTGTGTGTGTGTGTGTGTGTGCATGTGTGTGTGTGTGTGTGTGCATGCGTGCGTGTGTGTGTGTGTGTGTGTGTGTGTGTGTGTGTGTGCATGCACATGTGTGTGTGTTGTCTGTACCTATGTGAACAGAATCATTTTAGAATATTTAACCTATACTGTTTTTAATGTATTCAAGAGGGCAAGGTGTGTGTATGTGTGTGTGTGTGGGCGTGCACATACATGTGTGTGTGTGTGTGTGTTGTCTGTACCTATGTGAATGTGCATGTATTTTACTTTGACCATTGTTGTTATGTTCTACAGGTAAAATGAGTGTGTTTTACTTTGACCATTGTAGTTATGTACTACAGGTAAAATGAGTCATAATCTTGGTGGGGGTGGGGGCAGGGGGGATTTGTTGTTGTTTTCTGGGAGGGGGGTGAACTTGTTATTTGTGTATTCACTGTCTAGTTGATTGGTTTAAAGGATATGAATTTATGTGAAACTTATTTTGCTTATTCTTTTCCCCCTTCTGAGCAGTATGAAGCAAACCAAATTCTGGAAAAGTATGGACACATAACAGAAAATGGGACTTACGGTAAGTTGGTCTTCTTAACACCTCTGTGTTTGTTCTTCTTTTGGAGGGGTGGGGTGGGGTCTGTTTATAACTGGTTTTGTGTGTGCACCTACATCATATTATATACTAGGAATATACTGTATATATATATATATATATATATATATATATATATATATATATATATATATATATATATATTATTTTTTTTTAAAAGGATGCCTGTGTCACTATGTTATTGGTTGAACAATGCAGATCAAAGTAAAAACAAAACTCGCAAAGAAAAAGTAAAGATTTGCTTTCAGAATTGTACTTATACCAGAGGCTTTATAGCGTTTGCCATTTTCTCAGTGCTCTGAATAATATACAAATGGTAATTATGAAACCATGTGTATGATCTATAGACTGCTTCAAGCAAAACTTCAGAAACACTACTATTTTTTCTGGCCAACTTTGATCATTGATCAGTGTACATTTGGGGCGAAATCTTTAATTTCAAGCTTTTGTTTACTCACATCTAAATCATATTCATAATTATAAGAGTTAGTACATATAGTTATAATATATATAATATATTGAGTCTTTGTCAGGATCAGTGTTCATTTGGCTTCCTGGTGTTTGCCTTTCCAGCCATGAGATCATCTGTGCCAAAACCTTTAATAACTAGCTTTTTCTGTATGATGGTCCTGATAAACTCATTTGAGCTTTAAGTTACATTTACATGACAGTTTGGGTGACCGTGACTGTGACATAGTTTTAAAATCAGAGTAGCTTTTAAGTTGCAAGACTGGTGGTTGTATTTGCTTGATGGTTCTTATCCAATCAAGTTCAGACTGCGTATGATTGTTACGCAGACTGACACAGTGACAATATTATGCACATGGTGCTTTTGGTAACTGTGTGTGCATTTAATAAATCAACAGCCAATGAATATGCCATGGGTTGCATGCAAAGATGTGAAGTGTCTGTGGATTTGGAAAGGGTTTGAAGCTAGTGCATGCTGTTGATAAAAGTGACTGAGTCATGTACATAAAACCTAAAATATTAAGACGTAATAATTCATGTTTCTACTAATCATAGATTTTTGCAGCAGAAGGCGACAAATCCAAAAAAAAATTTGTGTGTATGTTTTTGTTTTCTCAAGGGTTGAGGAAAAACATACTTTGAGAAAGCTGGTTCTGATGATCACTTATTATATAGCTCTATTCTAAAAATGTTTTTAAATATAGCTCTTTTCTCTGCTCTTGACCAGACTTGTGCTTTTGTCACATGTAATTCTGTATGAGTGACTGTAGCTTTTCTTATGGTTTTTGAATGTTCAGCAGAGTGGTGTACTTACAGTGCTCCTTGGTTGTTATGTGGCTGGTACATGCAAAACTTCTGCCTTCTGTTCACGTTCTGTGTACACCATACAACCATGCACCAAGTCATGTTACTTCATGTTTAATACATTAAAACTGGTTATGTACCATGCTCTGAAGCTCACAGTAGAGTGTTGAAGGGAAGAGATCATTTTTGATTTTTGAAAATGGGCTGACTGTGCATTTATTCCTTTCTTTGGATAAAGCCCATTTTGAGGTTGCCAGACCATTTAAGACAGCTGGTTTGTTTTCAAAAGTAGGCCAGTGCAAGTGTTCAGTAGTAAGTACAGGTATTTGTGTGTGTGTGGTCTGGTCGTGGTTAGTACAAGTATGAAATTGATTCTTAAGCTTGTGTTCTAAAGTGCTTTTATTAGCATGTACCCATGACATAAAAGGTTGCCAAAATTTCACTGATGCTGCAATGTTTATGTGTTTCTCTTCAGCTTTGAATCTTGGTCAGTTCATAGATGCAATGACACCAAAGCTGATTAACAGAGATGAGGACAGCGAGATACGTCAGACATTTATGGCATTTGACACACACTGTAAGGTTTTCTTCAACCTTGTCCCTCTGTGTTGATATTTATACATGTTTGGTTTTAGTTGTTGATTTTGTTTTTGTTGCTGCTTTATTCTTTGTTTATTTTTTTTAACACAAATGGGTTAGGTAGATTTGTTCGGAGAAGAAATGTTTTGTTTCTTTCCAAAATCAGAGTGAAACATACTGAAAGTTAAAAAGTGTTGATGTCTCTATGCCTTTTGCTTAGATTGTTGTGTTTCTGTGTTTGTTTTGTTTAGGAACTCTGAATGATTTGATGTTTTGGGTCACAGTTTGTGAGGTTGGTGTGTGGTTTTGTTGTCATTTTGATTTGTTGAAACATTTTGAAGAGCTTTCATTAGATGCATTTCTGGTGTTTTATGGTTGATGAAAATTCTGACGTGAGCTTAATTTTTCTTACACTTTTTTCTATGCCAGGTAAAGGATTCCTGACCATTGAAGATTTGAAGAAAGCTTTTTCCCAAGTTGCTCCTCATTTGGGACATCACCGCTTAGAATCAATATTCAGGTATGTACCTAAACCAGGTCAAGTAAAAGCAATAATGATAATAGATTATTTGTGGCGCCCTGTCTTTTAAGAGCCCAGAGTGCTTACAAAGACATAAGGATATGCTCATTTCATCTCACACACACACACACACACACACACACACACTTTCTCTCTCTGCCTCTTTCTCTCTCTCTTACTCACACGGACACACACGCATGCACACACATGCACGCATGCACACACACACACACACACTCACACTACAAATACATAGACTACTGGCTATGGGTTGTACAACCTGTGCTTAAGGTAACATAAGGCAGGAAAATAGGGTAGGTTAAGTGAGAACTCATGGTTTTCTTTGAACAAAGTTTTGTTTGTTTTTTCTTCTTCTTTAAAAAAAAAAGTGTAAGGGTTTGCACTAAAAATAATGCTAGTTCAGTTACTGTAAGCACAGGTGTTTTGTTTTTATTTGGCTTTGTCCCTTCCTGGTCTTTTCTGTTCCAGGTATTTTGCCCAGGTATACATTAATTACAAGGCATGTGTGATGTTCTCATTTTTTATCATTAACATTGGCAGTCACTACCACATTTCAGACACAGATTTGTGGCTGCAAATGTCCACTTTTGTAGAGCTACGAAAACAGGAGGCTGTTTTGCTGTGATAAAATTAAATGTGCAGAGACAGAAGTGACCCTCCTTTTTAAAAATCAGTTTGCAGATGCAAAATAGCAGAATTAATGCTTTGATGCTGCGTGTTGCTTTTGCAGCTGCAAATTTACTACTGCAAGAAAAAAGGGGCAGTTTTGTCACTGCATACTTGATTTTGCCACTGCTAAACCACCACCTATTTTTGCAGCTGCAATGGCAGTTTGTCACTGCAAAGCGCACGTTTACAGATCTGCAAATCTGTTTGCAGGTGCAAACGCACAGTTTGCAGAGATAAAATGTGGCTGCTGCAACTCTTGAATCATGAAATAACCACTAATCGTACACTCTGTGTGTGTGTGTGTATGGATGGGTGGGTGTGTTGGTGCACATGCAGGCATGTGTGTACACACAAACATATGTGTGTGATGTCCGAATTTGCAGTACTGGTAGTCATAATAGTACAGGGTTCGCAAATACGCTGGTAAAAACCCCATGTTTTTAACGTAAATTAACCCCCTCTCACACAATTGCTCAAATTCCATGCAGTTGCTATGCACAAAAAAGTCCAGATCTGTATAACAAAATGCATTTTAATTAATTTAAGCAGTCTCTCTCTTGCTCAGTCTCCATCTCTCTATGTCAGGATGTGAAGCTGGTTGTCAGAACATACCAACTTTAACAGTTTCCAGGCCAGGATGAGTGACATCAAACTAGGTCAGTGGTAGTTCACTGCCTGTGTCAGTTCCAGCTGCATTACTAGTTTTCTTGCCACTCATTTGCATGCAGGACATTTCTCGGTAATATCACAAAAGACAACACAGAAAACATTGACTTTGAAAAAGCAGCAACATGTTTTTAACATAAATTAACCCACTCTCACATAGTTGCTCAAATTGTATGCAATTGCTATGCACAAAAAAGTCCAGATCTGTATCTGAAAAGTGTTTGCAACCCCTGCTAGCAGCAGCAAGAGTAACAGTAGACAGGATTTCAACCAAGATTGTTGTTCTTGTACATCTTGGGCACATTTGTTGCATTGTTCTTACATAAAGTCAAGTCCTGCTTGCCTGTCAGCATGTGACTGTTTCTACTTTCAGGGAACTGGACCGAGATGGTGATGGCAGGGTCAGCTACAAAGACTTTGATTTCATGATGAAGTTTGACCCTTTAAGTTGACTCTACATTTTCATTCATTCTTAGTTTTGTGTAGGTTTTGTATTGGTTGATTGATCAACAGGTGTATATGTGCTGAAGCTGCTTATAGATATATTGTATCTTCTGTATGTATTGTGTTGCTTATGATTTTGTAGAAAAAACAGGGTTATTTTTGCACTTATGAACATGTTCATAATCATATAGTGTTTGTGTGGATTGTGTGCAGTATGTGTGTTTTATAATACTAGTGGACATTCTATGGTGCCTGATTCCTAGGGCCGAATGTGCCATACAAAGATGCAAAAAAGTGTATAAATACATACAGCAGACAAAAAGTTTCTGGTGATACAACCAACAAACAGCACAAAGATTTACATACAACAATTTCAGTAAATATAAAATAGACACATACATGACCAAATTGATCTGAGCACACATGTAATACAAGTAGGTATACTGCAAACCTAAAAAAAAATAAAAAAAATACAACAGCATATTATGTACACATGCACGCACGTGCGCACGCACACACACACACACACACATGTGCACGCACCCAAGTACGTGCATATGCACGCACAGGTGGGGGGGGGGGATTATATGCAGATTAGAAGAGATGAGTTTTTAAGGCTTGCTTGAAAGAAGATGCAGATTGTGAGAGACATACATTGTATGGTAGTGAGCTCCACTGTGCCAGGCCTGTGGGGAAAAAAACTTCTTGTCCAAAGTTTTTTGTTTTTGTGAATGGTATGCAGAGGGATTTTGTGTCAAAAGTGGAGCAAAGTTGTCTGGATGGATATTAGACAGTCAAGAGTTCAGAGAGAGATACTGGGTAACTTTCAGTGACAGAGTTGTAGTGCAGAGTTGTGATCTTGTACTGGATTCTTGAGGCCATTGGTAGCCACTGAACTTTCTGAAGACAGGGTTTGATGTGTTCATGCTTGCAAGCTTTGAAAACAAGTCTGGCTGTAGAATTTTGGACCTTTTGGAGTTTGTCAAGATGTTTTGGAGAACCTGAGAAGAGAATTACAGTCATATAGTTTTGACAGAACAAAGGCACAGAGGAGGGTTTTCATTGTATCAAGATTGAGGTAGTGACAGATGTTATTGTTTGTATGTGTCTGAGAGAGACAAACACTGAGACAGAGAGACCAAGAGAGAGAGAGACTTGTAAGGTGCTTGATGTCATTCAGTCATACTGGTTTATGTAATGTTGACCTATTTTTAAGGTGTCAGAAGGGAAAAGTGAATGAAAGTTTTGTTTTGCTATTCTGAATGCGATACTGTTTTTCATCATATGGTTCTGCACGTCACAAGAGCAGATTCTTCCCAACAAGTTCACGGCCAACTGTGAAATTCAACACTCAGTCAAAAACCTTTTCCAAGGAAGTGTGTGTGTTTTATTGTCCAGTGGCATAATTTTCACACATTCTTTACTCTGAATTTGACAGTAGGTGAATTGAACAAAGTGGAAGATTACACCCCTCGTTTGCCAAAATGTAAATCATCTTTTTACCTTCTACAGGTCTCTGTGTGTGTGTCTGTGTATGTAGGTATTATACTTCCACTGCAGATAAAGGGGGCATCTTTAATCCCATTACATCAACACAAAATGGACAACACTTTCTTCTTTGAACATAATGGTTATTTTACAAACAACCAAGATTGTCTGTAGCCTTCACACACAAACTGAAAAAGAAAAATCAAAACCAAGCCAAATAAAACAACATATATACCAACAGTGAATATAATTATACGAAGCCATAATTATTATACACAAACAGACCCTGTAAAGTTCACATGACACAAGATGAGACAGTTTATAACCAGACTGTGTTCAAATAAAAATATAACCATACACAGCAGCGGTGTATACATGACTATAGCATAAAAGATAGGTTTTGGTGTAGCAGCAAATCCTTAGAGGGGGTTCTTGGGGTAGGGAGGGTTGGAATTGGAAACAAATATCATTGCTTGCTGGTTACTACCCCACCTGGCTGTTTACAGAATAGCCAGCCCATTCCCTTCTGTCCTTATCACACCTGCACTCCTTCCCTCCTCTTCCCACCCTACCACCCACTCATTGCCCCCTTTCTTGGTGCCACTGCAGTTTTAACTTAGTTTATCCTTCATTTTCCCTTCCAAACACCCTGTGTATGTGTTGTGAATGAGTGAAATGGCTGCCTTAAATTTGTTGATCAATATTGGTATTATTGATGGCACTGTGATGTTGCTTATGGGATTTTTGTACAATGTACTTTTTATGTGCAAGCTCATATTGTAAATATCACCCTAAATGGGATAATAAAGATTTTTGTATTCTGTTGTTTGATGATAGAAACTTAATCTGTGTAGCAAAAATAGACTGAAAAAGGACCAGTGCATTGAATAAACCCATTTGCATCAGACCATTTGTTGATAATTAAAAAAAGTTTCATTAGTAAAGTGTTTTAGTACTTTGAATAATAATAATAATAATAATACATAACTTTATATGGCACTATTCTCTGATCTACACAAACTCACTGTGCTTTACAACATTCTCTGACATTTTCAAAGTTAAGTGAGAAAAATAGCAAAGGTATACATCTATGACAATAAAAAATAAATAAATGTATATATGCACAAGAAAAATAATGTACATGTTCCATATGAGACGCATCAATGTACAAGAGAAACTAATCTTGTTTTGTTGTTGTTTTTTAATCTGAAATTGCTAGTGTTCTCAAACAAGATCCAAACACATGAAAAGTTAAAAAGAATGCTATTTATTATAACAAAACACAACAGCTTTCTTCCAAGCAACGTAACGGCTCGACCAAAAGCACACAAGTACCCCACATCTCATTTTTACCATTTAACTCTTTTAGAGTTGTAGCTCGAAAAAGGGGCTTACCCAGAAAATTCACAGGTTGTGTTTTGTCATAATAAATAGCATTCTTTTTAATCTTATTTGTGTTTGGATCTCATTATGTTATTACCTACCCATAATTCCACCCTTCCCTGCCCCCAACACACACACACACACACACACCACACACCACACACACACACATCAACATTCACATATGCCCACTAATACCTCTGTGACTCCATCAAAAGTGAGTTTTTGTGATGATTAATGTTTGTCCTTTGTCCTCCCAGGAGACCCTAACCTCCATGGGGTCTTACCCCTACATATCACATCATCAAAATTGTCAAGGTCACAGGGGTGTCAGAAATATAAACTTGACATATTTTTTGACAGTGATAAGTTTGCATTCAACTGAGTTCAGATTCTGTGTATGTGTTACTTGTATGGGCAGGATTGAAATGCTTTTTGTGAATGTTTAGGGAAATAACTGATGCAGCATTTGAAGTGTGTGGGGCTGATTGTAACAAATGTATTATAGGTTAAATTGTCTTCTCTTTTTTTAAATTGTTTTTTGTTTGTTGAGATTATGAGAAACATCTCAGCAATGTGAAAATTCACTGAGCTTAACACTTTCACACCAGTCTTGAGAAGGTCACTGGAGGATTAAAAAAAAGCAGTTTAATGTTTTGTGGAACAAAAAATCTAAAACAGGAATGACTCCTAGCATTCTAAAACAAGAGTCAAACAATTAAAAGGTTCAAAATAGTGCTATTTGTTAGGAAAAAGTACAACAACATGCAAATTTTCAGGTAATCCCCTTTATGAAGCTACAAAGCAACAATAAAATTGTGAAAAATGATGAAAAATGAGATGGAGAGCCATTTTATCTTTTGGGGGATCAGCGATGTTCAGTGCTTGGTACAATGTACCAAAAAAAGTTAGTGGATTAGCTCTCCATTTCCTTTTTCACCATTTAATTGCCATTTAAGTGTCATTTTGTAGCTTCATAAAGGGGATTACCCCAAAAATTCATATGTTGTGTTTTATCCTAATAAATAGCATTATTTTGAACGTTTCGATTGTTTGGATCTTAATATTTTCTGGTTTTCAATGCAGGTTGACTGGTGTACAGTTCAGTACTCATGTTGAAAGTTTTTGCTAATGTGACTTCTGCACACAGAGACATGTGCACCCATGCATGCACATGAATGAACACAAACATAACACAAGCACACAGAAATAAATATGTGCATTTCAAGTTTAGCACAGCTGCCCAGCAATAAAAGAAGTTGGGTTTGAAAGGTAGCTGTTTTGCCTAAGCGTCAGTGCTGTTGCATGATAATATTTGTCCAGCTTGGAAGCCCAAAAAAAAGAAGAAAAGAAGTATGTAGCACTCTATTTACAATAAAGTTAAACACAAAGAACAACACCATGGTCAAGGACTACTGGAAAGCTGTGTGCCATGGATAGCTCCAGGCATGGATAGCTCCATGCTGGTGCTGTATTCAGTTCCAGATCAGTGGTTGTGTTCACAGAGTTGATACTTGAATGGTCTTTGAAAGCTTGTGTGAAGAAGAAGAGAGAAAAAGAAAAAAAGCGCTGCAAGTTGGGGTGTATTCAGCCAAACTATAATTTTTACAAGCGGCAGAACGTCCTTCATAAGGGACATAACTTTTGGGAGGCGAATTTACTCGAGCAAAATGTTCTGCTGTGGGGAGTAACCACTACACTAGTCAGACACGCTAAAAAATAAAAATCCGAAAAAAAGTTACAGGAGTGACTTTTCAACACGTTTCGCCCAAGACACCAGAGAAGAGGTCAAAATGACAAAAGCTTAAGATCAAGGATTTTATGATCAGCCATCTAATACGTCGATTGCCCATTCAAAGATACTTAGCCACATTTCCCGATGTATAGAACTATAGCACGTGTTTTTGAGAAACTGCATGGTCTCGAGAGGTACCAAACGGCTTTTCTTTCTATTCCCCTCTGTCCCTGATTGTCTTCCTCTTCTTTTAGATGCGCAACAAAGAGCTGAATGAAAAAAACAGCAAAGTTAGTAAGAACTCGATTTTATTGTGCTGACAAAAATGCTACCGAGCAGATGGTCAAAATTGTCAGTAGTTGAAACGGACTATACCACAGTTCACTTCGCTCTAGTTCTAACCAATCAGATTTGCTGGCTGAGTGAACGGAAGGCAAGCACCAATCGCAGCACAGCCCGCCAAGCGTCACTGAGAGTACCCAAAACACACGGTGGTTGTAAAATCTTCTCTAAGGTAAGCATATTTTGGTTTTATTTCATCAATATTGCATTTTGATCGGCTGTTTACACAACAAAGAACACTATGGAGCAGCATAAAATATTTGTGTGCGTTGTTTGGCATTGAAATTTGGATGGCGTGGGTGCCGAGCCGTGTCCCAGTTTTCCTCGGTCGTCGGCTCGCCTCTAAACAAGTGGCCCTGCGCAAAATATTCGTTCTTTGGAAACGCGGATCAGTTCAGATGTTTGCGTTGTATTAGTGTGACTGTCCATTTTATAGTGTTGTACTTCTGCGATTCCAGCATGTCCACCCTGTGACAACAAAAAGTCGAAACCGCTGTTGTTTAACAATAATGATCTCTATCTTTAGGTCCACTTCTTTTACTGCTGTGCATGACTAGAATTTCTTGCGAGTTGTCTGTCCTTGAGGGCCGTAAGGTAAACAAAGCGTGACTGTGTTGTGAGCGGACACTATATCCCGTTACACACTATGACCGCGCATTTGACCGGGTGACATGGTTTAATGTACCGTGTCAGTGTGGTACAAAATTTTCTGGTTGCTTGGCTTTAGAAAAAAGTTCCTCCGGATCACTTTCTCTCTTCACTTTTTTATTTGTTATTTTATAATTATAGTTTCACACCACCCGGACGTACATAGGGTAAAAAAAAGAAGGTATTATTTTTTAATTTAATAACGGCGTTTTATAATAACGTTCACTGCGAATTACCTTCCTAGGTTCTCTCTGTATTGCAACACTTGATTCTAAAAGGACAACAAAGGAAAGACAGTGGCTTAAGATGAAATAGAAATTATAACATTAAAATTATAATTTAAAAAGAAAATGCATTATGGTGGTATTTTGTCTTGCTGTCAACTCATTTAGCAGACAAAAAATTTAAGACCTTTTGAATTTGTGACATATAAATTTACAAGTTTTAATTAGTTTTATGGGGTCCATCTGACTGCCCTCATTTGCTTGTGGATCCTGTTCAGTTCAATATGTAAATATTTTGTTTCAGAACTTTCACCTATTAACTCAATCAAGACGCCACAAACTGCTCCTGTAGACGCACTGTTTTTGCCCGTTTAAAAAAAAAATCATAGTAAATAAACTACTAGGAATAATACAGTAAACATATACATTTTTAGAAAGCTTGGGGTGTGTACTTGTCAGATAAATAATCCATAAAGTCATATTACATATCTTTCTCAGTCGCAACTGCAAAACAGGAAATATCAAAAAAAGTAATATAAAAAAGTTTCTACTGGTTGTATGGATCCCAATGAGGAGAATGAAGATGTCATTATCAGTGTCACTCAAGTCTGCCTTGAGATCTACTGTCACAAACTCCTCGTCAAAATCAACAATGTTCTCTTCAGAACCACTGTCAGAAAAATCTTCTAGATCCGAGCCTTCATTCAGTACTAATTCCACAGCTTCCCTCATCAACCAATGCATGTTCACTCTGTGCACCACCATTGCAAAATGTACAACGTACAAAGGACTGGACTAAGCAGGATTTCCGAAATTGCCCAGAATTGATGCAGTTAGTGTAATATAGTAGTCTCTCATCAGTGCAAAAGTCGCTCAGACCGTGAAAAATCTTTAATTCTTACTGCGTTCGAAGATGCAGAAAGCCTTGAAAGAGTTAAAAATAATAAAATCAAATTAATTTCTTCTTTTTTTTGTAGTTGATACCTTCAACACATCGCTGATCTTTTTGTGTTTCTTTGCTGCATTAAATTTAAAATCATTGTGATGCAGTATTTTATTTACACTCTGAAGAAAGATCAATTCTGTATTGTAGTAGTTGGTCTGTGGGTGTGATCCATGATCCACTTTTCTTTAGCCACAAGGTCTCATAATGAATGTCAGACCAGATTCATTTAGTCACTGAGACTGAGAGCCATACTCCAGAATACAAGGCATGTTTGGGACACAGTTGTAGGGCTGGGTAACTTGCAACAGAAGCTGGGTGCTTTGGCTGCACAACAGTCAAAACCCAACACAGTTAATGGTTGTCTTGTATTATTTGTACCAGCCCAGGTCATTTTTCTGAGCAGCTATACTCTTCTGCCTGAAGAGGAATCTAAATTTTAGGAAGAAATGTTAGGATGCTGTGACCAACACCACTGATGCTATGACTAACACAGTAACAGTACTACTGTTAGCAAAGTTCTAACTGGCAATAGTAATACTAGTGTTAGCAGAGTAGTGGGTAAACCATTATTAGTCATTTTAGTGTCACCAGTAATACCACATTAAATTATCATAAGCTGCATCTTTCTTTATTATAAATATATTTTTGTTTTGTATTTAGTTTTTTAGAATGGAGATTTTGTGTTTGAAACTTTAGCTTATGGATATCTTACTATCTCAGTATCTGGCCATACTTCTGGGGTAGGTTCATTACTTTTCTCATTATTTGGCCCACGGTTTATAAATATACTCTGCCTAGTATTGCTCTACCATTCATGATTCTGTGACCGACTAATTTTAAAGGAAATGTGCAGTGCATTTCTATATATATATACAAGAACCACATTTCAGACAACACAATAACCTCACTACAGCCACAATGTGAAATATTTAATATCTGAATATTATTTCTTTTGTGAAAAGTTGCTGCAAGTTTACACTACAGTTTTCTGCTTTGTTTTTTCCTTCCAGATTTGTGGGCAGTAGAAAATAGCCATGCCAACTCCAAGAAAGGTAACCAAAGTCTACAAAATATAAAAAATAAAACTACATTATATATTGATCTCTCTCTCTCTCTCTCTCTCTCTCTCTCTCTCTCTCTCTCTCTCTCTCTCTCTCTCTCTCTCTATATTATATATATATAGTGAATTAGTACACTTTTGTACATGTAAATTATGATGTAGTTGAATTTCCTTTGTTTATACATAAAATGATAAAATCTTTTTGACAGTGTGTCACTGTGTGGGAGTTTAGTTTTAATTATGTTTATTGTTTCATGATCTGTCAATACGATATTACAAAGAGTACTTAGAGTAGTGGGTTCAACTTCTGATTTGGTACATATTTAATCTCATTTAGAGGACTTCCAATTTTAGCGCTTGCCTTACTAAGTTACAGAAGCATAAAAATATGAGCCAGTGACAAAAGGTCGTACAAAAAAATGGGACAATGCACCCAAAATTTAAACTCAGAAATTTAACTAAAATTTCTGAATTTAATGAAAGAACAAACGAAAAATTACATTGAAAAAATAACAGAGAAAATCAGTTGATAAAAGGTTTGTTGTGATGATCGGACATGAAAGCAAAAGAGTGTTGTTTTTGAACTTTTTGTTTACAATTCTAGCTGTATTTTGAGAAAATTTGGAAAAATTAGTACTTTTATCAACAATTATTAATAATTTGAAATGTTGGCTTGTGTTCTCTGCAATGATAAAGAGAAAGGGGGTGGTTAAGAAACTTGCACAAGTGGACATGATTGACTGGGACAATTTTCAGGTCAAATATTATAAACTGAAAAGTTTAGGAGCAATTCTTTTCAGTTGTGAGTGGAAAATGTAGTCAAATGTACTGTCTCTTGTTTCCTCATTATGTAAGATATCTGATAAAGATGTAGTTGGCATCAATTTAAGATGCAATGGACATGTGTGCAGATGTCCCATTTGGACCTCACTGAATTCCAAAGATTTTGTGAAGAAAAATTTATTTTTACCTTTAATATGGTGCTGACACTCTTTATTCTGTTGTCTATATCTCTTTAGAAAACAAACAATCCAACAAAGCAAACATCAAACACATTGAGGATGTACAAGTTAGTTTCTTAATACTAGTAATGCACTGTATCACTACCTTTTGTCAGGATCTCATATCAAGCTGGTCTAGTCCAAGTTTGAATCAGACTTTAGATCAATAACCATTGGGGGAGATATTGTGAACTCTGACCTGCCTAGTTTGCAACTGTCAGCTGAGCTGTGGGGTGAGAATTCCAGTAACTTTCACACCAGAGTTGTGTTGTTATGCCCTCAAATCATTATTCAGCATAATTGGAAAGTGACTGTAACAGTGTAAGTTAGTAATGTAACATTGCTCAAACTTATGCAGTCAAATCATTATTCAGCATAATTGGAAAGTGACTGTAACAGTGTAAGTTAGTAATGTAACATTGCTCAAACTTCTATCTAAAGAATGAGTATCTTTGCATATTGAAGACTGTTATTTGTGGTTGATGTTTCTCCATGTTTGATTTTTGGGTTGTTTTTTGTTCAGTCAATAGTTGGAATATAGATAATAAAATTCAGAATGTTTAAAAAAAATAATTAAGACTTGGAGTCGTGTCAGGCCATATATGTGCAGATTAGCCACATGGCACCAGATGGTGTTCTGTGTGCTTTTATGTATCAGATCTAGTCATACTAATCTGTAATCATTACTCAGAAAACTCACTTTAGAAATTCAGTATAAAATTGGGTCATTTGTAAACAAACAAAATTCCTTTATTTATTTTCAGATTTAATCTTCTGTATCTGTTGGATAAAATGTGTAAGGGGGCTTGTTCTTTTACAGAGTAATCAGTGTTTTGGACCTTTTCAGAGATTGGAACAGTGATCAATAAACTGTTT
Source organism: Alviniconcha marisindica (assembly GCA_018857735.1). Taxonomy (NCBI): domain Eukaryota; kingdom Metazoa; phylum Mollusca; class Gastropoda; family Provannidae; genus Alviniconcha; species Alviniconcha marisindica. The sequence continues at coordinate 1,264,617 of JABMCL010002967.1, forward strand.
TTGTATGTGCCAAAATAGTCAGTGATACTGATAGGCTATATATATATATGCATGTTTTTCAGTGTAAACTTTCACAGAATTGACATCATTTGACTTAATGCCTTGACTGATTGAGCTGAGCTTAGATAAGTTAAAAGTTTTTGAGTTTTGCACTGAGCAGATTTGTAAAAAAAAAAAAAAAGTATTCTTTTTTGTTAAGGGAATTGAGATGCAAAATAAATGATGTTTGGGGTTCGATTTTGATGCAGGAGATGGACTACTACTCTAACTTTGTAAAACAGCAATCAGAAGCTGAGATTTACTCAAAATATGCCATAGTCAGGATAATGGCATCATCAGGGTCTACATCTTGTATTAAATTTAAAATGTATTCTGTAATAGCAATACTAACAGGTCAAATTACTTCATGTGTTTGGTAACCATAATTGATAACTACCTTAGGCTTACACTGAGTGACTGACACTAGTGACAGTGAGTTACACATAATAAATCTTGTAAGAACAATTTACATGTTTCTGAACAGCTCTTAGCATTTTTCAATTTGTTGATTATTGGTAGTGAAATCAGATGCAAACATGATGGAGCATGTTTTTTGTTAGGATTGTAATGTAATGTAAATTATAAGATTGATTTATAGAGTGCGCAATTTTTATATTTAAAAAAAAAAATTCATTCTCAGAACATGCTCACAGTAAAAAATACAACGCTACCAAAAAAAGAAGACAGAAAACATTGCCCAAAAATTCTTTGAAACTTTATTCCTGACAAACTTCAACCTGTACAAATACAAGAAACTAATATTAATAATAATAACTTTTATAATAAGTTTATAGTACAATATCCCATAAAAATAACAAGGAACTCATGGCACTGTACTTCAGAAGTACAAAGAAAAATTCATAAAATTCAGTGCAGTTGACAATCAATATGTGTACATACAACAACACGCAAACATATCAGATGACACACACACAACAACAGTAACAACAAAATCAGACTAATTCAGCTCTCATTCATTCTGTGTCCACAACATGCAAATAACTGCTGAATTTAATAGCATATGAGCATGTGGCATCTCTTTCATTTTTAGCCTCGAGCACGTTCCAGACAGCGTAGCAAGTCAGCTTCCCGCAGCCGTAGTCGTAGCCGAGGAAGACAGTCATCTACTGGGAAAAAATCTCGCTCAACACGCACACCATCTGCTTCCCCTGGGCGTACAACACGGTCTGTGACGTCCAACCAGGAGAAAGCGTCCATCACTCCTGTCCGGCAGTCTGCACGCATTGCTTCTATTGTGGCCCAAGAGGCAAGTATGGTAAATGTATAAAATAAATGTATATGACTGTCAAGTATTGTTTGATAATGTTGATTAGAATGATGACGTATTTTTCATGGAGTTTATGTACCTTGCATTTACTTGCATGCCAGGCGGAAATTGTGGTATTTGATTGGTAATGGTATGGTCATTGAAATGATATGGATCTTTTTGCTGATGATCTAGGTGTCACACTCCAAGCAGTTGCTATTTCCCTGCCCTCCATGTAGTAACATAGTTGGTTATCGGTTCCAAACCCTATTCCACATCCTTCCAGTTTCATGTACTAGCAGAAAACTGGCTTATATATTATTTATACAAGTTTATAATGGTCAGTTTTGGAGGCTTTGAGTTGGATATAACCAGCTGTGACACTAACAGACTAGAGGTGAAACTAAAGGAGGATGTGTACATCCAGTAGTGACTGCATCAGAGGATGAATGTCACTGTGTCACTGTCAGTGCATGTCTTGGCATCTTCATGGTCACTCTTGTACTTGTTCTTGAGCAAAAGTGAAAGATCAATGGATAATCTGAAAGAGCAGAGATAGTTACAACTAAAAGTGTACAAGTGAGAGAGAAAAGTCTTTACAAAAATAACTATGCAGCTAATCAGTAAAACTCTGAGGCAGATACAGGCAAGGAGATAGTTGTAACTTTTGTCTTATTGTAATTATTGGTTAGAAATAAATATCTTCTTTTGTATGTACATAATACATGCATAGTTTGCTTCATAATTATGTGTAGCATTGTAGAGTTGAAGCACAAGCTTACTGGCTGTTCTCAGTGTGAATGATAATCACAGTTGGTTTTAATTTTAGTTGAAAGCTATGATCAAATAGAATGGTACTGTCACTCAGCCCTTGTAAATTGTTACCAGAGAAAGTTTCATAGTAAACTGAAACAAGTACATATACAATAATACATGAGTGTTGTTGTTCATGCTCTTTATACATAAACTAACAGATATGTATATATATATGTAAGTTGATATCTTTGTTGTCTGTGTACAGAAGCACGTCTCGAGTAAGAGAGTTGAGAAGATAACGGCACTAGCCAAATCGAACATGGCTGGCGAAAAAGAGAAACCGCTTGCACGGACCAGACGTTATGAGTTTGGTGGCCCCGTTGGTGCCTTCTTCATGATCCTCCTTCTTCCCACCACATTGTATCTTATCAACCTGGCATGCAGGAAGGTGAGCACTGGTAGAAAGTTAAATCAGTAAATGCTATTCTTAATACACATCAAAGTTGCTTTGTGAAATGCTTTTGACCACATCAACAAGACATTGTTGAGATGTCACAGTGGGGTTTTTGTGTGTGTATGTTCTTTTTCTTTGAAGCTCTTGGCAAATCAAACTGAGCAAAGTCTTAGCGATATGTCCGAAGCTGACTGCTGATTGGCTGTTCGGTTTGACGCTGTGGCCAAATCTAACCACTGATTGGCTGGTCAGTGTATCAGCTGAGACTGGATCATTGGCTGCTGTTTACTGCAAGGCATCTCAACCTGCAGACAAAAGAAACTGCCACCACTGAGGATAAAAAGATTGAAATTTTATTGCCAAGTTGGAGCATCAGCGGATGCAACGATAGGAACAAAAGCAAGGATGTGCTATTGAGCAAATTGCTGAGCACATATTTGGACATGGATAGCCCCATTATTTCGAGAGAGAAAATAGATATATTTTTTTTAACACAACTTTGTTGCAGTATCATTGGTCTTTTTCATTTGAGGTCACTTGATTCTGTTTTTGCTGCTATAAAATTTGCACAAAGAGTCACAAGAACTAGAAACTCTGCTACTCACTTGTAATCCAAATGGCAGCATCAACATTTGTGTGTGCCTGAATGTGTGTGTGCACATTTTTCCATCAAGGCTGATTGTTGCCAGTGATGACCAAAGTTATCCCTGTCAGATTCCTGTAGAGGTTGCTGAAACAAGCACGTCAGACTGAGGCAACTACACAGCTTTTAATGTTAATAATAGATTAATACCTACAGCTGCAGTAATAATAAGTATTTATGAAGCTCAAATCTTGTCCAGAAAGACCATTCCGTACTCACACTCACACACAGGCACCCACACACATGAGTACGCTATGCACAGTTTACAAACCTGACTTACAAATAATGAACAGGGGCTTACAGATACACTAGGTTACAGTGGAGAAAGGGGGGGGGGGGGGGGCTGGTCAATTGTTTTGGAAGATTGCTTTGGCTTGATTTGGAGGAGCCTGGAGATGATATCTGTTGGAGAGGAAGGGAAAGGTCATCCTTGGAACAAGTAAATGTTAATTGCCAATATTCTTTCTCCATTATATTATACACAGAATCTTTACTTTGTTTACATTTAACGTTACTCCATGAGCAAAGTTATAAAAGCTGTTGGTGGGACAAATGGCTTTCAGGACAAGTGTACTGTCATGGAGCTGCCCAAGCTGCCCAGTAGCATCACAATGTTGGTGGACATGGAAGCTACGCTCATCTTCCTTGGGTGGTTCGTTTTCCAAGTCGCTCTTGCTGCTATGCCTATTGGTCGTGTGGTTGAGGGTCAACCACTGAGATCTGGCGAACGACTGAAGTACCGTATCAATGGTTAGTGTGCTTTTTGCTGGTTACTTATTTTTTTCTTTTGGGGCATTTCTTTGCCCTTGCAGGAAATTTGAGTTGCCTTATCTGGGTAAGGCACAGCAACTGCAAGAGCAGCACTACCCGTTCCTATTAGTGTGTTTCATATGTCTAAACAAAGGTGTGGCTGCCAGTGCTTGGGATTTTTAATGTGCACACAGACATTGATGCATGCAATTGCACACGGGGAGGCTGTGCGGACATGGTAGGAGAGTCTACACTGGAAACTGGCTCCGGGAGAAAAATCCCTTGCCACACTGGGGACTTGAATCCATGTCAGTGCTGTGCTTGGCTATTTCGTTTGGATGCTCTACCAACTGAGCTATCCCCACCCCCTTACGTGTGTCTGGCCTTGATCAGAGGCTTTGGACATTGTCATTTTTAGCATCTTATTATCCCTTGCCAGAATGTGCTTGACTGGGGCAAAATGTTTGTTGTGTTAACAGTTCCATCCATGTCGGGGATTGCTTTCAGCTCTTGTCACCTTCATGGCATGACAGACTTCAATGTTAAATTCCCAAAGTCAGAGTGTAGCAGCTGGAGTGGTGGATAACACTGCACTTAAATATACAACAGTATGCACAGATTTTGCTTCTGGCTTTCTTGCAGTTGTTTCTTTAAATCATCCACTAAATGCCTCATTTCAATGGCAAGTCATTTAATTACTTAAAAAGTGAAAATGTGTAAGTGATCTTAATTTTTATTTAACATCTCACAATAGTTGTGGTAACTAGAACAAGTAAACCATCACGTGATAGAATTGGTATTTGATCCAGACAAAGTAATAGTAATGACGATCACTTCTAAAGCACTTGGAGCTTTTCAAAGAGCATGATGGGAGGCAGGGGAATCTGGTTAGTGTACATGTACAAAAAACAAACATATGCACTGTCACACGTATATACACACGTGCATGCACACATACATACCACTTAAAAATTTCACGTTACAATTTTTGCATTAGTGAAAAATGTGTTTGCATCATCTTGTGGTATTTGCAGGATTCCTGGCTCTGATGGTTAGCTTGCTGGCAGTTGGAGCAGGAGTGTACTACAAGGTACCAGTCACCGTGGTGTACAAGAAGTTTTTCAAGGTGATGACAGCAGCAGTTGTGTTCAGCTTCTTCCTCAGCTTCTTCCTATACATCAAGTCCCGATTGGTACCTCAGAGCAAGCTGGCTGCTCCTGGAAACTCAGGTATGCTTGCAGATGAGATGGCTAGTGTTGTATGTAGTACATTGTGGGTGTTGCATTGCACTGCCTGTGGGGTCATCTGACAGTGTGTTTGGTTTCATGGCACAATTTTTCTATTCTGCTGTTGTTGACTGACAGATATGTGTCTGCTAGCATAAAAAAATGACTCAGTTACTAAAGATGAATGTTGTTTGAGTTGGTTGTTCAACCAAAGGCATTTGAGGTAAAAACTTAACCTGGGCCTTTTCTTTGATACTTTAAATGAGATTGTTCAGAGTTGATGATAAGTTGCTATTTTGCACACTATGCATTAAAATTCATTGCTTTTGAGTCATATTTGACTGACTTAGCTGACTGTGAATGTGACAACATTTTAAGGTCACAGCAGCATCAGAAAGTTGCAATTAAAACTTCTGTTTGATTCCTGTGATCGCAATTTGTGAGACTGGAAACTATATATTTTCTGAAAATGCACACAGAGGTCACATTCACGATTCAGTCATAATGAAAAGATATGAAAATATGTTCAAGTTAAGATCAATGCTATTAATGAAACATCAACAAGCATGACGACTTATTCATATGGACATGGGTGCACATGTACCTTTATGGCTTTAGGTGCTTTCTTGGTGGCAGTTTTGCTTTATCCAATCAACATACACATTGTTTTGCTTGTGGGCCAGTGAACTCAGTTTTGGCAAGTCTTTTGTCTGACTAGCCAAAATAGAAGAGGCAGTCTACAAGGAAAACAATCCTTCTGCATTCAGATTCCCATGGCTGAAAAGAAATTGAGGGAGCAGAGGTTATCAGAATCACAAAAGGTTTACTTGTTTGTAATGAACTTCTCTCTCTTTTTGTTTTTGTTTTTTACTTGAGATTGGTCCCTTTGCAGTTGGAATTCCATGGCATTTCTGTATTCAGTAGGTAAGACTGGCCCCTTTGCAATAGGAATTCAATGGCAGTTCTGTATCCCCCTCAACAGGAAATGTGATCTACGATTTCTTCATGGGTCATGAGCTGAATCCAAGAATAGGCCCCTTGGATCTGAAGTTTTTCTGCGAGATGCGCCCTGGTTTGATCGGCTGGGTGGTTCTGAATGTGGCTATGCTGCTGGAAGCCTACCAGAGGGATGGTACCTTCCCACCAGCCCTGACTATGGTGTGCATGTTCCAGTTCATCTACGCTGCTGATGCTCTGTGGTTTGAGGTGAGTTCATGACAAGTGATAATACACCAGTGATGATTATTGAGTTTTGTATGAACGTAATATGGTCATTATTCTGAGTCCGGGGGATCTCTCAGCATTGGTTGTTTTTAAAAAGATAATTGTATTATGAAGAATAATCCATTTAGTTAATTTGAATCACCAAGGAATGGATGGCATAACATTAACAATATACTTTATTCATACCAGTGGGAAACTAAAGCTGTCATTCAGTCTTATACCTAAAAGTCTATGGAAAGTTTGTGATTTTGGAGTGAAAGGTTTGCAGGAGCAGGAACTGTGTGTATATTACAAGTGCTTTCTGTTTCCTCTGAACTCTGTGTTAGTGTGTATGTTACAAGTGCCTTATGCTTTCTCCCCAGGATGCCATTCTGACCACAATGGACATTGTGCATGATGGTTTTGGCTTCATGCTGGCATTTGGTGACCTTGCCTGGGTTCCGTTTCTGTACTGCCTGCAGCCTCGCTTCCTGCTGGAGAGCAAGTTTGACCTGCCCTGGTACTGCCTGGCCCCCATCGCTCTTCTGAACGGTAAGCGCTCAGCTTGTTCTGCCGGACAGCCAGTATTCGTTTTGTGTGTGGGCAATCAGGCTTTGGTTTGAGTGTACAATCTGGGCTGCCAGCTCTTCCTGTCCTGTGTGGGTAATCAGGCTTTGGCCTGAGTGTACAATCTGGGCTGCCAGCCCTTCCCGTCCTGTGCGGGTCATCAGGCTTTTGTTCATGTCTTTCATGAATCTGGGTCTCGCTTTACAGGTCTTAGTCTTAGCAAAAGTAACAGAGTGATGACTGTCCAGTTTTCTGCATTCATAACATTTTGTTGTTTCTAATGGTTTTGTTGTTGTTGTTTCTATGACATGTAGTATAGCAATAAGTTGTTTTTGTTGTTGAAGTTTTGGACTTTCAAATTTGCAAACACACTGAGCAGTAACTCATTTGGGTGGGTTATTACAGTTTGTGTTGTCTGTACAAGAGGTAGAAACAGATACACTGACTCACTGAGGTGGGTTATTATGATTTGTGTCAGTCGTACAAGAGGTGGAAACAATTTTGCGTGCACATGTTAAGTGCTTGGTGATTTTCCCCCCCTTATTTCTACAGTGATTGGCTACTTCATCTTCCGTGGTGCCAATTCCCAGAAGAACGAGTTCAGGAAGGACCCTTTCAACCCAAATCTAGCTCGTAAGTATTTCTTGCATTGTCTTGTTTGCAGGTAAAAACTATGGCCTCTCAGCAGACAGAAAGGTGTTTCAGAAGTCAAGCCATTTAAAAAAAAAAAATGAAAACCAGGAAAGCCAACATTGACAAGAGATTTGTGAGACAGTCATGGTACAACATTAACGGGATTAATTCAGTACAGTCATTTGATTATCTCCTTTCATTGTGCAAAGAAGAAGAAGAATTTGAATTGCTTACATGAATAAAAGTTACATGTATAAACATCTACATTTGTGCATATGAATAAATATTTCTGTAATCCTAGTAGCACCTGCATAAATTAACAGACCAGCTCATTTCTCATTAAGGAACATACTCAAAGAAAGTGGTTGGTAACTATGGCTTCATGGACATGCTTCATAAGTGAAAGTTAGTATTAGTTTTAGTTTTATTGGTGGAATAACACACACACATTGCAGTTACAAAATTTAAGCCACTAATTCATTATTAATTCATTTGAAATTAGCTCCTACTCCTAGAGAGAAGTAGTTTTTGTTTTTAACTCTGGTGGCGTAATAAATAGCTTATTTCACATTGGTAGGTTGAGGGCTTTGTTTCTCTCATTACCACTAGTGTCTGTTGGTTTTCATTCTGTGCCTGTTGTTTGCAGACTTGGAAACCATCCCTACACCTGGCAGCAAGCGATTGTTGGTGTCGGGCTGGTGGGGACTGTGTCGTAAACCCAACTACTTTGGAGACCTGCTCATGGCCCTGGCCTGGTCACTACCTTGTGGTCAGTCCCCTTTGCTTCTTTGTAACTACAAAAATTACACCAAAATACGACTTGGCAAGCAAACGGCATAAAGTCTCCAATCTGTAAATTGATGTGATAATGTTCTCTGTAGCAGGGATGTTAGTTTTTCAAAATGACCCGATTTTTTTTCTCTTTTTTTTCTTGCAAAACACTTTGACCGCACAAAACAAATTAAAGCATGTGTGAAAAAAGCATGGTTTGGAAAAGTGGTTGTAATGTCACAGCTTTTCAAAGAAGTGTGTAACTACTCTAAGGGAAGCAACTGTATAGTAGAGTTGAGAGCAGTGATATCAGGATGCAACGAGCATTTTAGATGGTTTGGTGGCAGCATGTCTTGTGTGATTTTGTGGAAAAGGGCTCTTTTTAACCTGGGCACTGTGTCCCTAGACCTGAAAATAGTTTACTCTTGTGATGTAGTAGAAAGGGATTTCAGACCATTGCAGTCTTGTGCTTTGATTTTTGTTGTTGTTAGTAGGAGTAGGGAGAGAAAAGAAAAATGTTGGTCCTTACATTATTGCTTGTATTTGATCTACATTGGGGGGTGGGAGGGGGGGTCAGTTCCTGGAAATGAGGCTTTTAACTGAACGTTGTTGGATTTATTGGCAGGTTTCAACCACATCCTACCCTACTTCTACCCCATCTACTTCCTCATCCTTCTCATTCACCGTGAGCGCCGTGACGATGCTCAGTGCAGGCAGAAGTATGGTGCATGCTGGGATCGGTATTGTGAGCGCGTGCGATACAGGATCATCCCCTATGTGTACTGAGCCGTCCTGCCCTGAAAGATCTTCAGCTATGCTGCCTCCCAGGCATTTTGTCAGCATGTTGCAAGATGTGTGTCATCAAGAGTTTACCAGGATTTTTATTTTTATTTTTTTGTGAGGGTTTTCCTGCATCATGTCCTCAGAGGTGTTTATAAGCTAATGGTGTTGCAAAGTTGTGTCAGCAAGACTGCTGTGTGCAAGTGTTGCAGTGTTTGTCATTAAGACTTACTGTGCAATCTTCTTCTTTTTGGGTCAACAAAAAAATAAAATCTCAAGGGTGTTGCAACCTGTGTCAATGAGACTTTGTTGTGTTCGAGTGCTGCAAACTTTGTCCTGCTGACTGAGCTGTGTAAGAGTGTTGCAAATTGTGTCATCAAGAGTTTGCCATGTATTTTTTTGCTTAATTGTGGAACTGTGTCATCATTCAGCCTTGCGCTCTTGAAAGGCATTGTAACTTGTGTGGATGAGAGTTTGCCATTCTCCTTTCACAAATGAGTTCAGTTATGTCCAATAAAGTAGTTGGGGGTGCTTCATGCCCGCTGAAATGAAAGTAGTGATCCCGCTTTGTGAAGTGTTTTAACTTCAGAGTGAAGACTGGGCCATTGACACTTCACAGGGGAAAAATCGTCCATGCTGATCACTCCGCTTCATGGAATTTCCTCAGCTTCTGGTGAGGCACTGCGGATGCAGAAAGGAAGGTCCTGTCTGCTGAGAGTCTGGAGCCGTTGACAGCTCTCACTGTTAAGCCTGGAGGGGGGCAGAATACAGTCACCATGATGGATAGCTCTTGTATGGTGCAGATCCTTTTGCAGAACAAAAACTCAGTGTGCTAGCAAATAACATTCACACACATGTATTTCAAAGGCCTGACATCAGTATTTTCTATAGCAGTTTATAAAACTTGAGCCATGGAGCATTTTAAAACAAAATCTCTAGTCTGAAAGTTTTATTTTGATCGTTTTTACCTGTTAAAAAAAAAAGGTTTAAAGAGGTTAATTCTTTTCATACATCTGTATAAAGTTGATGAGGCAGTGTAAAACGGGAGTTTTTTTAACCCATTGGACAAAATGTATTGAGAAAGTGTGTGCTTTTAATAAGTAAACAAAGCATCACTGCAGTTTGAAAGCTCTGGCTGAAGAATTGATTGTCCATGACCTGTGAACCTAACTTTATAGTGACTGTCTTGTGTCGAATGTACGGGTTGTTCAGGGACCCAAGACGTACAGACTGTGGGGCTAGAAGTGAGGTTCTGTCAGCATTAAATACATTGGGCCAGAGGGAAACTCATACATTTACTGCTGCTTTTTGAGCAGTGTTGTTATAAAACTGGTTGTCTTGGTCTTACAGTGGAATCATCTTTTTTATAGGGTGAAATTGTATTATGCTCTTTTTTTTCATGAATTTGTTGTGTGCGTCCACAGTATTTTTTCAAATGTCATCAAACATGCTGTAGCATAATTGCACATAAAAAGAATAGTTAACATCACGCACCATTTTTACCTCATTATGACAGCAATATTTTTTTTTAAATATTTTTGATTGAACACTGCATCCAGAACTTCAGCAATCCATTGCTCAGCCTTTTTGTACTCAAAAATTATGGCGATGATTTACAACTGTGCTTTTTTTCCCCCAGTTACAATCATGTTGACCACCACATGTATTGTTTTTAAATTCAGTCGCATGATTAGATGATTAATAAATTGATGAGGAGTTGTATTCACATGCCAAGGCCTCTGATTGTTGACATGTGCTACTGGTGACATACTCATAATGGTGTTGACAGGAAATGCAAGATTCCAAAGAGTTGTTGGAAATGTTATCTTTGCAGGTGTGGTGTGTGTGTAACTGACTTGTAGAAGGTCACAAAGAGTTGTATTTTTACCAAGTAAATGCATTCTGTCTTTTTCCAGAGTTGTAAGGCTGCAGTATAAACTTTGTGGCCTGTTTAATTTTCCTGTTTTTTGTAAGAATATGTTGGTAGTGTACACATACAAGATAACTGAACATGAACAGTGGATATGTCCAGTCAGATAAGGTCACATACTTAAGAGGCCATTTCTTGCATCTCTTGGTCTTAAAGAAAACCCCAAAATATTCTTTTATTTCTGTTACTTGCATCATTTTCATTATCCTTACAAGTGTTTCCAAGAAAAGTCTTCTAAGATGTTTGAATCCTTTTAATATAAACATGACTGCTGTTTCTCACCCACATGTTTCCTTTTAAAACTCAAAATAATTCCTAATTCTATTGTCTGGTTTACTGATGCTCAATAATTATTCAGTATTACAAAATCTTGGATGGATTTGCATGCAGTTATTGTTCCAAGTGATCAAGATATCACATTTCTTTTACATTTTTGGAAACATTGCTTTTTTATATTTGAATGATTATGTGACTATGCAAAAGGAAAGTATTTTTCTAAATTTGTTTTCTTTCCTGGCCTATTTTTTTTTGTAAATGGCATGCACTTGAGTAAAGATGTTTTTTTTGTTTTTAGCATTAGACCTTTAAATTATCATTTGTCTGGCTTTTTACTTTTGGGTTTGTTTACCTGTTGTAGCAGAACACTTTTATTAAGTGTTTTGTTTTGTTTTCAGAGTGGGGTTTACTACGCAGTTCATTTGTGTCTTCATGTGTTTTGTTTTCTCCTGCATGCGGTTCATTTTATTTATTTGAAAGATAACAAAAAATCTGCTGTAATTGAATTTGCATTGTTTTGTTGTTGTCAAATTTTAGTGTTGCATACATGTATCTGTTTTGATTATTACAATTGTCTCCACACCTGATGTTTTGTTGTGTTTTTTCGTGAATTTGTAAAGAGTATTTTGCTGTGTGTTCAATGCATGAAGTTGTTTTTAATGCTTGTATGAGACTTATCAGTGAATGTGGGTGTGCTGCTTATCAGTGACAGTGTTGACATGTTTGAGTATGTGGATGAGTGAGACTGGATGTTACTTTTTTATTTCATCTGTACTTTGCATGTCATTTCATTCATGAATCAGTCTTTTTTTTATGCTTCACAGCTGAAAGATTTCATGCTCTGTTTCTGTTGGGGTATGTTTGCAACTTCTTTTTTATGGAGGGGGTAGTGAGTGAAATAAACAACCATACCAAGACGAAAAACCCAGCTGCTATGTTTGTAATTTTGGCTTTTTCGTGATGTCAAATTATTATAAAACATATTCAGTCAAGGCGTGGGTTTTTTCCATCTTCTGTATTGTAGGCATTGAATATTTGATCACAAAAAGTTTTGATGGACCAATTTGGAGGGTTGTTTAAAAAAAAAAAATGCTTGAAACTGGGGGGGGGGGGGGATGCACATGTTCAACAGTAGCTGTGAAGCATATTTTGCTGTCATCTTGTTCTTCTCACTCCAATGCTATGATCAGCAAGAGGTGGCAGGTGGCAAGATCTGATCATGCTGTGAGACTGGAACATAGCTGTCTAATATTGAGAGGCACCATACGACCATGAACTACTTGACCATTCAGAAAAACAGGTTCCAGCTTGAAACTGAATTTTTCATTTATGAGAAAAAAGGGAAACACAGAACATAACAGGGTGGTTTTTTTTTTTTTTTTTTCTCCCTGTTATTTTCAACTTTTATTAGATGGTTTTCCAGAATACCAAATTTGACTGATGGACTGGTTTTGTTTACTGGTGATGTGCATTGATGTAACTTGGTGACCTAATTTCAGTTAGCAGTGGTGTACATTGTGACAACTTGGTGACCTGATTTCAGTTAGTGGTCACTGGTGGTGTACATAACTCCAACATGGTGACCTGATTTCAGTTATGGTGTAGATCAGCGGTTTGGTTCTCAATCAAACGGTTTCTCTACACTGCGGTAAATCGGCACAAGTACTGTAGATACCAATGAGAAGTGCAAACGGTGTATTTAAATCGAGGAACGAGGCCCACAGCTTTTGTGTGGAGAACAAAGTGGCATTTTGACGACAAGAACCTGTTTTGTTTGGAAAGAGTGAGAGATTAGGCGGATGAGAGTGGATTGCTGCATGGAGAATGACTGAAATCGACCAGTGTGGACCTTATGATAGGTTATGCCCTGCTCTTTTCTCCTGTGTTGTGTGCCTATGCCGCCACATCGAGCACACGTGTTGAATACAAAACACCTTTGTTTGGACTTCAGGGGGGGGGAAAAAATATCTTGCTTCAGCATATTTTTCACCAACAACAGTCAGAAAATGACAGAATAACAACCCTTTCCTGTTTTGTAACGTTCATTATCATAATCAGATCTGTGCTTTTGTGAAGCAATCCTTTTTTGTGGAACCTTGAAAAGGTTATAAAAACAACAACTAAAAACCCTGTTTGCAAACGTTTATGTTCTTTCAGTCTAAAATCTGGGACTTTTCAGTGCAACTGACTCAGTTCATGACCCTGACATTGCTGAAAGAACGTGAAAGTGTAGGGGCAGGCTGATTTTATTGAGAAGAAAAAGGTGGATGATAATGCGCTTGTGTTGATGTATTCTTAGAAGATCTTGTGCGTGCATTGTAAGTGCTTGCGTATGTGACACAGTGAGTTCCAGAAGTGGGCAATTGGTAGACAGGGTGTTTTACAGTGTGACTGATGTTCACATTATTACAGCTCTGACAAGGCAGCTTGTTACACTGACCCTCTGGCCATACTTCGCACACAGTCTTTGCAGACAGATACTGGGAGCAAGAATTAAAATTATAAACTTTACAGACCAAAATTTGTACTTCTGTATCTATATATACGTGTGGTTAGGTGTGATTTTTACTAGTAAATCATACGAATGTTGAAGTTTATTTTACAATACACATTTTGGCAGTGTTTGTGCTTTTATGACCTATAAACATTGGCAGTGTTGGTGGGGTGTTTTTTTTTTTTTAAAAAATTGTATTACTGATACATCATACATTGAACATCTGGCAGTTTTTTTCCAATGAAGCTGAGAGTGCAGTGCTGTTGCTGAAATGTTCATGGTGTTATACAACTGATTGTTAAATCAAATATCCATGCATTTGTGTCATTGCCAGCATTCAGTGTAATTTGAGACTGTTCAGTTAGAAGCTAAAATTCTCTGAACAGACCCAGGTGAATTAAAAAACAAAAAAATCAAAAAGCAGTAATCTTTTAGAAGTTGGTCTGTGACTGATAGTTCACTACCATCACATTTACATAAAAAGATAGGATAAGTGGAGCCAATCATATCTTTTATGCTGTTGCTTTAACCTTGGGTTACTGTGCACAACAGAATGCAGTGCAAGCACTCCACATAGTTGAAATGTGATGGAACAAAAAGTTGATGTAGAGTTGCTGCCAGTCTGTCTGTGTTAGCAGTGCATGGTTGGTGCAGAGAGAAGTGTATGTTATAGATCTTGATGTTTGTGTCTTGGGGACAGTGTGCTTTGGTGCCCCATTATGAGTGTTGCTAGTTCCGCCAGCCAAAAAGGACACTTCGGAGTGACAGGTATACTACACAGTGAAAAACTAAGAGCGATACCCAAGATGGTTAATATAAATATCTTGTGCCTTGGTGAGATGTACACATTATGAAAAGCATGGATGGCATAATTAATGCACGCTGTTGAACTGTTTCCAGCCTTTAAAAAGAATCTTCAGTTACAAGTGGTAGGATGTGGCTTGTTTGCACATAACACCGGAAAACAATCTTCCTTTTGCATCCTTTATTTTAGGCACTTTTTTCTTTCTTTCTTTTTTAAATTCTTCAAAGGGATGTAATTAACTTTCAGGCTGTCAAAAATGATTTCCAAATATAATGATTGCAATGATTTCCCACACAGTAAATTAGAAAGTACACTTTTTCATGTCTTCTGAATTGATGGTTCATTGGTTGCAGATTTCTTTTTTTTATGGACTCTGAAATCATTTTCTTTTTTGATGGACTCAAAGCATTTTTTTTTTTTTTCCCCCAGTGCTGGATGTCTCATAAGCTCATGTTTCATTATGTCTCCAAGTTGTGCATGAACATGTACCAAAATCATCAATCAAAATAAATAATTCCATATTGTTTCATGTCCAAGGAATATAGGAACACTCATAAAAATTATGTAATATAGTTCTTGTGCTGTTTTCATTAGACTAGACGTGTGTGTGTTCGTTGTTCAATGAGTTTTCAAATGGTGTGTTATTGTTCAACGTAATTATTCGCTGACAGACATTCCCTGAATAACAAACCTGCCAGTCCCCAACACAGCAGTTTGTAGGCTGTTGTACTCAACATGGCGACGCCCAAATTTATGACAACTTTTGTGTTGTAATGATGTACCCAAATTATAGCAGAATACTTATGCCATAGATGCAGCATACTATTACAAAGTATACTGTATTTTTAATACCCATGTAATTTGTACTAGTCATATTATACATTTTAAAAATGATTACCGTGACTACAGTGATGTATAGATACATTTAAACTCAAATATTTAGCAGCTACGTTGGCCTACTGTACTGCTATGTTGTTGAAAATTCAAAACTAAACAAGTCCTTCTCAAGTGGGAATGGGTCTTCTGTACTGACAGAAAATGTTTTTGGGGTGAGCCAAAAGTGACAATCAAAATTTTTATCGCATCATATTTCTTCTTCTTCTTTCGCTTCTCTTTGTTTTGTTTTCATACTATATAATACAGATGGACACTAAAAATCAAAGGGCTAAGGAATAAAAAGAAAATTAAAAAAATTGCTCAAAGATATACTTTCCCGTTTTTATTTGTTACCGATACAAAACCGGATACCCCCGGAATTGAATACTGGTCCATATTTTGTGGCTAATTGTTTTTGCCCATGTTACCCATTCCAGTATTTATCTTCACATTACTTTGTCACAGACAAAATTTCCAGATGAAGTCCTGACTTTGGCACTGTTACTACTAACGATTGCATGCAGTTTTTTGTTGTTTTTTAGATTAACTCCTGCCCACTCTTTTTACCATTGAAGGTTACATTTTGTCTTCTCATTGCAATCGCTTTTCGCGGTACAGTTGTGTTTCTCAGACTTGCTCAAAGGAAGTCCATTGTATTCAGTTTTCCAAATAGTAGAGTGCTACAGGCCCAAGACATCTCAAGTGTAGACGTGAAGGAAAACTCTGAAACCATTTAAGTTGGAGTGGGACAGAACTAAGAATGAAAGGTATTACAGCAACAACAACAAAATGTGTATGGCCCTTTGAACATAGTTTGTAGGCAGAGTTTACAGGGTTTGTTTTGTCCTGCCAACGATACTATCTTTTTTAAATTGTAAGTATCTTGATGTTGAAAACTGTCGTAGAAATGTAATAAATACTTTTTTATAACATATGTTGTTTTTGTGCTTGCCGTGAGTGTGAGAGAGGGGGAGAGTGTGTTTGTATCAGTTTGTGTGTGAGATAGAGTGCATGTGTGTGTGTGAGCAAAATTTTGTCATTATGTGTCGGGATAGAGTGTGTGTGCGTCTGATTCACATTGTAAGATGCACAGTACAGCTTGAGATGGTGGCTGCTTTCGTTGCAGATATACAGGTATATAAAATGTGTTTTAAACAGTAGGTAGTTTGAGGGTAAAGGCACTGATATACGAGCAGTTTCGGTCGTATGGCTGAGCAGGACCATTCGAACCTCATGCGGTTGCACCTGAATGTATTGGCTGCCTCACGATCTAGCCGAAACTAATGGGAAGGGAAAGGTCGACGTATTCAGCTTTGTTACAAGAGTTGCCATCCCTTGTAACGTCTGGCCTTTCCTGCCGTTTAGTCCAAACGGCGGGCGCTCATTGGCTGGCGGAGGCAGCTCGTCAGTTTGCAGTATACATGCTGTATTTGGAACAGACAAGTTGAAAAATGCGTTGCGCCGCTTCAACCAGACGCTGACACGCGATTCGTTTGGGAGCAGTGTGTTCAACCTGTAAGCCGGCTTGGCCTTGTGGTAAGACGTTTGGCTGGTAAGCACAAGGACCTCGGTTCGATTCCGTTTCGGCTCTCCTCTCTCTTCAAAAGTTGTGGTCTGTGGACACTTACGACTTTGCCCCTCACAATTAATGAAACAGTAAGATGGCTCTCATCGCTGCCCACCTTAATGCAGGACACACTCCGAGCATCGCTTTCTTGCACCTTCCTCCAAGCAAAACTACAATATTATTCTCACCTCCGAGCTCAAACGGGAAATTGCCTTTCCGTGATCTCAGCGGGTGGCGCTTGAATTTCTAGGGGACACTAAGTGCGACAACCTAATAAGTGTGAGTCGTTGGTCACTTAGCCTACTACTAGATCTACCTACCAAGTTTAATCGTTGATTACCACTGACACTTTGGGCGGACCTTGCCTCGAGGCTGTCCCTGGTGACTGCCGAAGCAGGAATCAGACGCGTTTTCTGGCTTGTGGTCATGTTCTCCCCATCGTTTATTCCCCGCGGGAAGGGGGGGGGGGGGTGGCAGGAAAATCAAGGCCCCCTCCCCCGCACCTGGCTTTGGCTTGGGCTGTGTTGACACTGACACCAGCAAGAACACGGAGACCACATTAAAAAGTTGTTATATGCTGCATACTTATGTGGGGGACTATCTTCAGCCATGATAAGCTCCTTGCATAACAGCACCCACCTTCCAGAAATGGAGATAAACACTAACACGGCATGTAGTGGGGTAAAGAACAAAAAAGCAACAACAAAAAACAAGAAAAAATCAACACAAAAGGTTCGAAAGAACGTTAATTTTAATAGGACAACACAAGACGGGATGCGCACATTTTCGAGGCAAACCCCTTTTTCAAAGCAACGGACTGACAGGTAAACGATGGAAAATGAAAACTCTACCTAACCTGTTTTTGGTTATTGGTGCTGGAGTGTCTGGTAAACACTTCCTACTACCGTAGGCTAGTGCACACGAGGGCTAGACCTACGAATTTCTTCTTTAATATTGCCTAACGTACCCTGAAATCATATCAGGGACGGAGGGTTAGTCCTTCACTCTGCCTCCACCGGGACACGAACCTGGGCAAACTCCAGGCACTTGTCTGCATTTGTTCCTCCTAGAGGAAGGTGCCGGAAAGCGAGGCTTGGAATTTGGAGCGGAGAAAAGCGATCAAGAACAATCACCTCGGGCTAGCTGCTTTAATAATAATAATAATAATGTACATTTATTATGCTCTCATCAACGCCCTGAACGCTCATATCATACATATTAACCTAAATACAATATTCTATACACACGTAGAGGACAGTCCTACCAAAACAATTGATATAATGTATTATATGCACACACGCATACACACGCAATGACTTCTGTGTCAGATTGGTGATCCGATTGATGTTTTTTCTTGCCTTCCTGAGTCTGACGTGGGCTTAGGTGGTAGTTACGACAAGACCACTCTTCGCCCATCAACAAGAAACAACAGCATCATCAAGCCAAGACTGCACTGAGCACTGAGCCAAGACTGCCCTCCCCCCCCCCCCCCCCCCCCGCCCCCCACCCCTTTTCCCCGGTTTGCTAAGATGCTTGCGGACGAGGCCTTTCTCCATGGACCTTCTTCAAATGCTGCTTTACGTCCACAGAGACGATAAGGACTATTAGGGACGGGGAACCCAGGACGTCCACCTCGACTTTCATACGGCTTCTGCCGGAGTTCTGAATCCATGGACCTCTTCTTCAAATGTTGCTTTGCGCCCACAGAGACCATAATGACTATTAGGCTCGGGGATCCCAGGACGGCCACCTCGACTTTCACACAGCTCTGATCCATGGACCTGTGTATCTGTAGTATATGACGAATATATAGGTCCATGCTTTTCTCACCATACTTTCACGGAAGTCTATGGTTCGCACTGTCGTGCGTGCGACCATCCGTCGGGTAGGCTGCGGGCATCGCACAGTGCGACTGTTTTCTTTCTTCTTCTTTCATGGTGCTTCACGTCCACAGAAACCACGAGGACTATTAGGGACGGGGAGCCCAGGACGGCCACTTCGACTTTAACTCAGCTCCTGAGTTCTGAGTGCGACTGAAGTGCTCCTTCCTATTACAACGTAATTTGGTGGCATCTGAAGTGAGTGACGAGAGAATTGGTGTCCTAAAAATGGTCTTTCGTTCCCGCTGAAATTCCTTCAGGTGTCACTTTGAAATGCAGAGTAGAGTGCCGAAGTGACAGTTCTTAAACACGTGCCAGGTGAATTAGTGGCATCCTCAAACACCTCCCGGGCCTCTCAAGTTATCTGGCATTAACATTAACTCTTAGTCTCACCGTTCATCGTACCAAAGAGGATGTTCAGTAGTGGACGGGATTTCTTTTCACTCTCTTTCATTTAACATCACGCTGCGTTTAAGCAGGACGTTTCCACGATTTAAATGACACTTCAAAACTGGCGATCTTCGCTGTGTGCATTGATGTCACCCGCCTTTGCCTTGTTGAGTGTCGCCCTTAGCAGCCCTGGTCTTAGGTAGGGCAACGAGCACGACTGACTAGATCTCATTATCCTCCCCTGCTCGCCACTCTGTCATGGAGGCTGACCCCAGCATGATGTCAGGAAATGCGTCTCAGTACTTCCTCGCCCCTGGGCTCCGCTCACAGTATGGTCCAGCCAGGAGGTGTTGGAAGGTTCCATGAGCAATTTTACTGGCGACACATAGTCGTGATTTACTTGGCAGTATTCCTTTTTGTGTCTGGTGCGACTGAAGGCGAAAGCAAGTGAACCACCTTTACGCTCACCAGCCCTGCCCGAGTTATCTCCCCTCTTCACCCACTGCAGCGGATGTCGGGCTGACATACTGGGGACAATGGGGGCGTTCGTCGGGGGATCTGATTCTTGATATTCGGTGCCCAACCAGGTACCGCCACGAAGGTCATAACTGAGCGAAACAGAAGCAAAAGTCGCACTCTGGCTGTTCACGTTAGTCACACTATATTTGACGATGATTTATTTATTTATATGAATGACATTTGTTGAGTGTATTATCTCGAGACGAGCCCAAAGTGCTTCACAACGGTAACTAAAGCGCAATTGTCTTTGTGTATCACTTTATTTGAAGCCACATACGTACAATGTGAAACCTGCCACCTACACTTTTGGCAGAATGACTCGCAGGGATCTTTTACGTGCTGCTGCGGTAACACAGGAGTGGAGCGGCTACCGAAATAAGAGTCAGCAGAGAAAGTGATTGACCATGGAGAAGAAAATTCTCCCGCCGCTCCGGCCGGGGCTCGAACCCGAGACCTTTCGATAAAGTTGAATGAACCATTCAACTTTATCGAAAGGTCTCGGGTTCGGGGCAGAAGTCTGGGCATTAGGCTACTGAGGCCTCGAAGCCAGATCATCACCGCCAGAGTGATGAACTGAGGAACTGACAGCATCATCAGAACTATAGTCAAGTGCGACTTGAGAGTCTGTTTTCATGCTTACAGATCACGCGCTTTCAGTTCACTGAGATCCTTCTTGCGCACTCTCAGTGCACGCGTTTAGCTTAAGTGTTAACAAGTTAATTTGGCCGGACGTCAGTCTGAAGGATGTACAGGTGTATTTTATATTAGTTGTAAATAATTGTAAAGCGCTATGAGCGCTTGTGAGAAAGGGCGCTTTGTAAATGTAGGTTAGTATTATCATGAAAAGAAAGCAATTATCTAGATTTTCAAAAAACTAACTTCTTTTTTTTACTAATAATAAATCCCGAAAGGTATCAGGTGGTGTGTGTGTGTGTTCCAGTTCTCATGAACACCGAAGAACCTCGCTGGCCTTCAGCCATAGACATATACATATATATGTATGTACTGATGTATACACACACACACACACACACACACACACACACACACACACACACACACACACACACACACACACACACACACTTGCGCGCGCGCGCGCGCGCGCGTAGGTCCACGCCTTCAGTACAGCCATTGTGCTTAGGTAAGAAAACAACTCTTGATTATGTGTCTGTAGTAAATCAAGAACACGTGGTCAGTTAAGACCCAAGCTCCGGTCGGGTCAACACTGATTGACCAACCTCCTACCGGACCGGCTTGTCGGAACTCGCAGCCTCCCCGCCCCTCCCACACCGTTTGTCCAGGTGTGCAAATCCACCTTTCTCGTCAACTTATCCAGTTAACAGTTCTTTGAGTGTGCGGGGAACAGGTGTGGAACTGACCGGCCGAACAATTGCAGGTACTTAGTTGTCAGCCATTCCCTACCAAAACACGGTTCTGGCGAGTGCTTCAGTTGTTTGTGTAAATGCGATTGGTCGCTGGCCCACACCTCCCGCGTTCGCCAACAAGCGTCTTCGCAAGCACTTGTCAATCACAATCAACTTGAGTCCGGCTCGTTCTGTACTGTTCACGCTGGTATAACCCTGCACGGTTGACTAGACGTTTAAAAAAACAACATACAACGAATTACTATCGTTCCGTTTCGTTTCGGTTTGACACAGCTCTACTGCGCGGCATTTTCCGATGATCACTGGGGCGGTTTACTCTGTCAGTCTGTCAGTCTGTCTTTGTCTCTCTGTATCGCTTCACTTATGTGCGTCTTTCATTTTGTGGCTTGTTGTCAGTGTCTTGTGCTATATTTTACTCTCCCCGCTTAACAAAAACTCAGTGCGTTGGTGCACACCACTCACACAGATAATGCCAACACAAATAAAATATGTACAAGTCTGGAACGTGCAATAGCCGACAGATGGGGAGAACTCGAACTCTGGAACTCAAAAACTTTATTTTTCTAGGATTATAGTTAAGGTTTAGTCAAACCTGTTTCAACTAGTCCTTGATATGCCACTGATGAGTAAACAACGAGAGAGAGAGAGAGAGAGAGAGAGACAGAGACAGAGACAGAGACAGAGACAGAGACACAGACAGACAGACAGACAGACAGACAGACAAAGACAGCGGTGAAAGCGTAAAAAAAGAAGAGAAGCATGTATAAAAATCTGGGACGACATGTTTCCCCAAATAACGAACCAAACAGTGCAATGTGCACTGGACCGAAATAGAGCACATTGTCAGATCGATAATAAAGCGTGCACTGATCAAAGTGCTTTACACTGGCACGCGCAACCGCATTTCTTTGTCAGACACTTTAACCCCATTGACAGGCCGAGCTCCGGTTCACAGTACAATGCCTCAAGGCATCGGGTGTCCAGGTGGACACCTCCCTGGCCATTATTTGCTCGCCCCCTTCCCTCCCCCTTCAACACAGTAATCCCCCTCCTCTCGCCGTACCCCGTTAATTAACCAGGCCTGGAGACACGCCACTTATCCCGCCTATTGTAGTCTCGGCCAACCAACCTGTAGCGCTCCGCGTGTCAGGTGACCCCAATTAACCAATCGTGGCGACAAAAAGGCGGGTGTTTGATTGACATGCGATTCCTCTGGATAGGTAGGATACGTTTCTTCGTTTCAATAGTTACAGTCGTAGTGGTTGGTGAAAAGGTTTTTCTGACAGGTTGTGACAGCGGCCGAGGCCTCACAGATTTAGGAAGTTTAGGTGTTCACATTTAGGAAGTTTGTCAGTTGTTTTTCCACCAGAGTGATCTTTTCTTCGGTCAAAATAAGAGCTCTGAATTTACTGTTTGTTCACAAATGGCTCCAGTTGATGATTCCCAGTGTCTAGTCTGGGTGAATTCAGTCACCTGTGACTAGGCGTATAAGCCACAAAGTGAGAAAGAGAAGTGAAAAAAATCTCTTTGAGTAATTTATTCCTTCTTTTTTTGTGTGTCTTTTTTTCTTTTTCTTTTCTTTTTGTCGCTTTTGTGGATATACCATATTTTCTTCTTGACTTGTGTCCGTGTAAACAGCTGTAGGCGAAATCAATGAAGGGGACAGCGATTTGGTCAGTCCATTATCGATCCACTTGTCGGGGCCGGACCCTTGCTGGGGGGTCTTGCCTTTCAAAGCGTCATGCTGACCGCTTCAAGACGTCCACACTTCTTTCGGGCTGTCAGTTTTGACCGTCAGCTCTCTCCTGTGAACCTGAGTGTGAGAAATGGCTATAGACTATGACGACGGTGGTTTCTGGTTGGAGCTGGGCTCTTCTGTTTGTACAATACCGGTGTATGGAAGTGACAACTGATTACTGGCAGTTGGGACTAAACTTGTGAAAGAGTGACAGACCGGAAAACACTGTCAAGTGAAATGCGAACCTGTGACTGCTTTTGTGTGAGAGCGAACTGGTAGGTCTACCCACCCAGGAAATCAGGAGGTTACCCACATGCGGTGTCGGGTAAACGTTTTGCGCTCAAGTTTCAGCAAAATGGATAAGTGTATGTCAGGATGTCCAAGTTGATTTTCACGACATGCCTTGTCTCTCTTGTTCAAGCAGAATTTCCACAAAGAATGTGTCTTACCATCCACTGAGACTGTGAAATGTCATAGCTCTAACTTCAGTATATAAGCGAAATCGCTTTCTGGCGATTCATTCCTTGTGTCAAAGACTGAATTTGACTTAGTCGGTTGTTCTTAGCGCTGGCCAGATCTTCGTGTTTTGCTCTTTGAACGTATTTGGCCTTTTTGGGATGCCGGAACAGCTCAACAAGCAGCATTCACCAAATTCACAACTGAAAGGAGATCGCTCATCTCTGTGAATATCAACATGAACTTCACCGACTCCAGATCATGTCTTGTGGACCATGAACACATTAGTGCTGGCTTTGACTCTGAAGGTATGTGTGCGTGTATGCGTGCGTGCGTGTGTGTGTGTGTGTGTGAGTGTCTGTGTATATGTAGGCTATGTGTGTCTACGTATACGTGCGTTCACGAGTGTACGCGCGTCCCCCCCCCCCCCCCCCCACCCCCCGCTCTCTCTCTCCCACGTACACACACGCGCGCGTGCGCACAAACTGACACAGCGGCATAATCTGGCCGCGATGGAGTGTAATAATACAAAAAGACTGAAGCACAAACTGTCAGCACTCATCAATATCAGCAAATCAACCATTGCAAGGCACCATATATATATATATATATATATATATATATATATATATATATATATATATATATATATATATATATGATAAAAATAATATATATATATATATATAAATAATATGATAATAATTTATATACATAATATATATATATACCGCATAAAATCAGAACTTGCATAAAAGTCACAACATAAAACCACCCGCATGCCGCAGTCCAGGTAAAATCACACACTACAACCACACACCACGACACACACACACACACACACACACACACACACACACACACACACACACACACACACACACACACACACACACACACACACACACACACACACACACACACACACACACCACACACACACACACACACAAATGAAGCGGCACAGAAAGAGAGAGGCAGACAGAGATAGCGGACAGACATAGACAATCGTTCCGTCGGAAATGTGTAGGCATGCTGAGCTGTGTCAAGTGTAACACAGAATGAACGACGCTTCTTTTTTATTAACATCCAGGCACCTGCGGAGTTACACCAGCGCGAACTTTACAGGAAGCCGGACTTGTTTGTGGATGACAAAGTGCTTGTTTTAGCCGGTCTGCGTTTTAATGCAACCGCGGCGAGAGACCTTGAAATGAACCACCCTGTCTGTCCCTCTCTGCCTGTATCGGTCTTCTTATCAGTCTGTCTTCTTGCCTGTCTGTCTATCAGTCTATCTTCTTGCCTGTCTGTCTATCAGTCTGTCTGCCTTCTTGTCGGTCTATCAGTCCGACTGCCTTCCTGTCTGTCAGTCCGTCTGCTTTCCTGCCTGTCTGTCTATCAGTCTGTCTGCCTATCTGTCCGCTTTTCCGTCTGTCTGTCTGTCTGTCTATCAGTCTGTCTGCCTTCCTGCCTGCCTGCCTGTCTATCAGTCCGTCTGTCTTCCTGTCTATCTGTCAATCCGTCCGCCGTCCTTCCTGTCTGCCTATCAAAATGTCTGCCTTCCTGTCTGTCAGTCCCTCTGCCTTCCTGCCTGTCTACCAGTCCGTCTGCCTTCCTATCTGTCTATCAGTCCGTCTGCCTTCCTGTCTGTCTGTCAGTACGCCTGCCTTCCTGCATGCCTGAGAACTAACTAACTGTTTGCCTATCTGTATCTGTTTGTCTGTCTGTGCCCGTGTCTGTCTATCTGTACTAGAGGAAAAGCATCTTTCTGACTTTCTACGCGATTCGTTTCCCGAATCCGGCTTCTCTGCATCATAGACGTTCATGATAAAATGGCTTGCATGCGTTTTCCTCACCTCCTGGGTCATCACCAGAGAGTGGCACAGGGCGTCTACGCGATATAGCCAAATAAGCAAACGTCGACGTTACAGGTACGTTGCTGTGTCCTAAATGCTGTGTATCGGCCCAGGTTCAGAGGGAGCCTGCTCCGTGGAATCGGACTGGGAGTCCTGCAGCAGCCACAGCAGCGGGGCACCCTCTTCCCCTGAAACGTGCGACCGCCTCTGTCCGTCGCCTTCTCTACAAAGTCAGCCGCAACACCACCACCAGCACCACCGCCGACAGCAACAGTCCGCCGCAGAGCCGGAAGAGGAAGTGATGTTTTATCACAGCACCCAGGCACTGTGGGACAGTCTCGCTTACATCACCAACATGACGGAGATGTGCGACGTCGTCTTTCACGTAGGACAGACCCGGCAGCCTGTGTACGGCGTCAAGTGTCTGTTGTCTGTCAGAAGCAGGTGACTACTCGCGCATAATTTTATATTATGATGCAGGTTTCGTGTTTAGGCCTACATTTTTGACACGAGAATTTTTTAATTTTTTAAACTCATTTTGCCGAGTTTCAAACTGCCGCATACTAAGGGACGTTTAGGGGCCCCGCGGCCAGAAATTTACCTGTCTGGTATAATGTATGCCTTTCCGCCCCGGTCATGCGAAGGACGAGACAGTTAGACCGGGTTCTATGACCCACCAGACTAGAGGATCGAACCCCACACTGCTGCTCTGCCACACGCCTCTGATCAATTGTCTGACGTATTATCACGATGACGTAACCTTATAAACTTACGTTATTGACCAAGTGTACATAATCATAGCATTTATTATTACTGTAATTGTTAAAAGATGATGATGATGATGATGATATAGCTGATATGCACATTTATCTGAGTTTCGTCAGATCATTTCAGAGTGCCATCTAGCTGAAAACTGCGAAACCTGTTGCCAAAGTGCGCTGTCTCTCGTATAAATGACCGTCAAGCCTGCAATTTGCCTTCGCTGTTGCCTACGGAAACTCGTTTGTGTTTCCATGAATTAAATTCTGGAAGTGCATGTATATGAATGGACCTCCATGCTGATATAAATATAACAGTGGGCGAAACGTGGGATGTATTTAAAGCTATTGTCTTCAAGCTCCGGTTTTCATTTGGTTTTAGAGTAATGTACCTGCGAATTTGCCTTCGCTGTTGCCTGCGGAAGCTCGTTTGTCTCTCTGTGCTTAAATGGATTAAATTGTGGAAGTACATAAATGTGGGACTTATTTAAAGTTGTTGTCTATAAGCTGAGGTTTTCGTTTGGTTTTAGAGTGATGTACCTGCGAATCCTGCAAGCACAGCGAAGCACCGCCGCAACCCACAGGAGCAGCTGGAAAAAGCTGTTGCACACTGGCGACACTGACGTCACCAGTGGCGGCAGAGTTTCTATCGACGTTAGAGACTATGACGTCAGAGTGTTCTCACAGCTGATTGGATTTTTGCACAGTGGGCGTGTTAAAGTGGACATCAGCACTGCTTTAGGTAAAACAACATCCCTTGCTTTACTTTTATGTAGTCTGCGTTCAGGGAGGTACGACTGGCACCGGCAGTAACACACACACACACACACACACACACACACACACACACACACACACACACACACACACACACACACACACACCAACAACAACACAACACACACAACACAACACAACACACACACACACACACACACACACACACACACACACACACACACACGCACACACACACACACCACGCAAATACGCGCACGTGAAGTATCAATTATCATCGCTTCTGTCACAATAATATACTGATTTAGACTTTTAAATATATAAAATGTGGACAGAAGAAAAAGAAAGAGAAATTTGATTGCAGATGTTTTCGGCTGTTGTTGCTGTTGTTTTTTAAATATTTAAAAAAAATTGCTCTGCCAATAATGCAGGTTTATACTGCGCTGCAACGGAGTATGAAGTACCCGACTTGCGCACAGCCTGCTGGGACTTCGTGGAGAGGTGTGTTCAGCGAGGCTACGCCCACATACTGGTGACGTCAGGAAAGGCGTACCTGGGCAGAAAACAACTACAGAAACTTAGTCGCAAGGTGAGGCTAGTGCAGCATAACACTGACCAAGTTCAGTGAACTGGATCCAGCCATATACTGGACGAACCGTCATGGTATAATTGAATTGACTTTACACAGTTCCATCCCCCGAACAATGCCTTCAACTCACACGCACACAAACGTACACACACACACCACACACACACACACACACACACACACACACACAC
Organism: Alviniconcha marisindica; assembly: GCA_018857735.1. Taxonomy (NCBI): domain Eukaryota; kingdom Metazoa; phylum Mollusca; class Gastropoda; family Provannidae; genus Alviniconcha; species Alviniconcha marisindica. The sequence continues at coordinate 1,292,154 of JABMCL010002967.1, forward strand.
ACACACACACACACACACACACACACACACACACGCACATGCACACGCACACGTGTATCTTGTCTTCCTCGTATGTTTTTATTTTGGGTGGGTTGGTGGGGGGAGGGGGGGATGTCTAGGGGGAAAAGGGGTATCTTAAAGCAGTTTTTTTAAGAAACATACGTGGACAAAACCAATTTTGCTTACTTTCAAATATTTTACCGTGTTAAAGAACCCATGAGGGCACGTGCTGAACGGATCAAGCAGTGATTGGCGGCTGTTCGCTCATTGTGTGTGGGGAAGAAATTGCAATAAACCTACAAACATAGCGTCAGTTCGTACTTATGGTTTTGTCGCAAAGTTTTTGA
>JABMCL010002967.1:1297500-1315000 GCA_018857735.1 Alviniconcha marisindica
CGGAAAAAATACGACTAGAATTAATTTCATAACCAAGCTCCAAGCAGCTGCACACACCAGATACTGAAAAACGGAAACATACGACGAGTATTAATTTCAGAACTAAGCTCCAAAACAGCCGCAAACAGCAGATACGGAACAACGGAGTATTGATTTCAGAACCAAGCCCCAGATAGCTGCACACAGCAGATACAGAAGAACGGAAAAATACGACGAGTATTAGTTTTAGAACCAAGCCCCAAACACAACAGCTGCAAACGGTCAATACCGCAGAACAGAGAAATACGACAGGTATGAATTTCAGAACCAAGCCCCAAACAGCGGATGCTGAAGAACGGAAAAATACGCCATTTATTTCAGAACATAGCCCCAAACAGGTGCAACAGCAGATACTGAAGAACGGAGGGTAGGTAGCTGTTCCGATGCTGCTGCACTGGTGTCCTGACACACAACCGCTCACAGGCCAGTCGCGTCAGGAAGTTGTTGGCGTTGCCGCCGCAACCCCCGTAGTAGAACAAGCGGCAGCTCCGGCTTCCGGCGTCGAAGAACCAGCGAGGCAAGCGAGCGCGGCACAGCCCCAGCTTCTTCGGCTGCAGGCAGGCCGCCTTCAGATCGGGCCTGGCGGCACCCGCCTTGCACTTCTGCTCGCACTGCATCCTGGAATCGAACCTGTTGACGTTTCCTTCGCAGCCTCCGTACACGAAGCTCTCGCATTGCCCCGTCTGCATGCTGTAGAAGTAAGGAAGGGATGTAGGCCTCGCAGGGGCCCCCGGCTTTGGGCAGGTTGCACTCGTTGTTGCTGGACAAAAACCGACCCGTGGTCGTTGCCACCGCGGGCCAGGTTCCAGAAACCGATCCGGTTCCGCCGCTATTCGGACGTCGTCCCACACCACGACACGCTAGCTCGCAAGCCTCGACAGACTCGAACCGGTTTTCGTTTCCTCCGCACCCGCCGTAGACGAAGCTTTCACACTGGCCGCTCCTGCGGTTAAAAAAGACGGCTGAGAATTTGGCGAAACAAGGCCCGGAATCGGAGGGTAAGCTGCAGATGTTGGTTGGCTTGGTAGCGCTGGCGACGGAGTTGGATGCGTCGTTGTGCTTGGGGTCTTTGACCTGTGCGCCCGGCGTGGCGCCTGCGACACCGACGTCATCGGGAGTGCCGCAGGCGCTCTCGCAGTCCTGCTTCGTGACAAATCTGTTGTCGTTGCCTTTACAGCCGCCGTAGGTGAAGTTCTTGCACAGGCTGTTTTGGGAATCGAAGAAGAAGCGTTGAATAGACGCTCTGCACGGCCCTGCGTCTGCTGGTAGGTTGCACACTGTCAATGAGAGCACAGCGTCATGCAGTCACAAACAACGCACAACCATGTAATTATGCACCTTCACAGAGTTAGTGAATGTGTGTGTGTGTGTGTGTGTGTGTGTGTGTGTGTGTGTGTGTGTGTGTGTGTGTGTGTGTGTGTGTGTGTGTGTGTGTGTGTGTGTGTGCGCGCGCGCGCGCTCAGTGTGTGGTGTGTGTGTGCGCGCGCGCGCGCGCGGGTCTGTGTGTTCGCTACTCGAGTTCACTGTTAGTAAGACCTACAACGCCGGAAATAACAGCAGCAGAAGCTAAATCAATAACTTTGCAAAGTGTATGTCTATACATACAACACGATCGATCAGTCCGTGGCAGAAGCGTGTATTGAAACTGGCTGCGCCTGTCTGTGCTTACCGAAGCCTTGGGCGGTGACGTCAGCAGCCAAGTGCAGGAGCAAGACACAGGCTACAGTCCCGCGGAACATCCCGTGGTGCATCGCGGAGTCTGGGGAAAATAATTATTGTCAATGTGGTCGACCCTGTCACAGCCACGTGGTCCTCATGGAGCATAATTAGGCATAATCCTAGCACAGCCGATCGACGAAACAAATTTGCCGTTGTCACAAGTCCAATTGTTCCTTAATAAAAAAAATGTTTAGCCGACGCAGCTAATCATAGTGACAACGTCAGCCAGTTTTTGCGTGCGTGCGTGCGTGCGTGCGTGCGTGCGTGCGTGCGTGCGTGCGTGCGTGTGTGCGTGTGTGTGTGTGTGTGTGTGTGTGTGTGTGTGTGTGTGTTGTGTGTGTGTGTGTGTGTGTGTTGTGTGTGTGTGTGTGTGTGTGTGTGTGTGTGTGTTGTGTGTGTGTGTGTGTGTGTGTGTGTGTGTGTGTGTGTGTGTGTGTGGTTGTGTTGTGTGTGTGTGTTGTGTGTGTGTGTGTGTGTGTGTGTGTGTGTGTGTGTGTGTTGTGTGTGTTGTGTGGTGTGTGGGTTGGTGTGTGGTGGTGGTGGTTGTGTGTGCGTGTGTGTGTGTGTGTGTGTGTGTGTGTGTGTGTGTGTGTGTGTGTGTGTGTGTGTGTGTGTGTGTGTGTGTGCAGGGGTCCTGCACCTGTTACAGTGTAGTGAGACCAGAAAGGGTATTGCAAGTAGCCCAAGCAGTGGAAAAAGATGAGTTGTCACAAACCAGATTGTGACTTTATATGTTGTTGTTTATCCTCCTAATCATTGTGATATTTGGCAGTAAAATTTGGGGGTGGGGGGTGGGGGTGGGGGGGTTAATTATACATTAATTATTATTATTATTTGTTAAAAAAAAAATTGGTTGGTTGTAATGCGGTAAAAAAATAAAAAAAAAAAAAAAAGTTACTACACGTAACACGGAAAAAATATACAAAAAAACGACATCATCTCAATGTGCACTGAAGACACAGCAAGGGGAAAAGAAGAAGAAGAAAAAGACCTGAATGAGAGAGAGAGAGAGAGAGAGAGAGAGAGAGAGAGAGAGGAGAGAGAGAGAGAGAGAGAGAGAGAGAGACAGACAGACAGACAGACAGAGACAGACAGACAGACAGACAGACAGACAGACAGACAGACAGACAGACAGACAGACACAGACAGACAGAGACAGAGAGCGTGTTAACTTTTGACAATTGTTTAAAATGGTTGGGGGGAAAAAATACTTGAATGAGCTCTGAAATGACAGTGAGAAGGAAAAAAGAAAAGGTCGGAGGAACAACAACTGAACTACGAAAGCGAAAATAAACCACGTCACCTCTCCACGGTAGTTGAAATAATCGTATCTTACCAATAACGCAGTTGTCTCTTGATGTCAACTATTTTCTCAGTGAAATGGAGCTAAAAATGTCTGGTAGAGGAGAATACACGTCGTTCAAAATCCTCAACTCGATGGTATGAAAACCTCCACTGCAGAACTCATAACATGCCGTGCGGAGAGTCGGCCCAGCACATTACGTCGCTTGTTTCTTCGTCATCCGTTTTACGTCGCGTCCACTTGACCAACCACGTGAAGAAGAATAACTTCTTTGTGCTGCTACCGCATGACTGCCATACCGACGAGTCAACGTATCAGTATTCGTAAGTTCCTGACCTACCACTTCCAATGAAAAATTACCGCGAACAATGGTATGGGCGAGTCTTCCGGTTTTATGGGCAGTAGTTCCGTAACAACAATCGTGCGAGAATGCGGGAAGCTATTCAGTACAACATACACCCACAAGGCCAGGCATGGCAGCACCAGAAATAATAATAATAATAATAATAGATAACTAGATATCTATTAATAATAATAGATAACTTTTATATAGCGCTATTCTCTGGTGTACCCAAACTCACTGCGCTTTACAACATTCTACAACATTTTCTAAGAAAAAAGTATGACATCAAAACACGGCACGTTAAAAAGTTGTGAATATGCTGAACATATACTGGCGCTGGCTGTCCTGTGTTAAAAAAACAAATGTTTTGTTTTTAAATCTCAAACTAAAACTTGCCTGTTAGGTACACACAAGATCCGAACACGAAACAGTTAAAACGAACTCTGATTTTAACACCACAAAACCAGCACAAATTTTCAAAGCAACGGACTAATTGGTGGTGAAGACAATTTTCATTTTTCATTTATTCTCGTTTACCTGTCAGTCCTTTGCCTCGAAAAAGTGGTCTGCCCCCAAAATTTGAGCATGTCAGTCTTGTGTGAGTTATCTTGCCTTATATCTTTGTTGGCTGACATATTCTTGGCTGAGAAATGGCTCCACGTACGGCTCTTGCATATTTGCTTAGATAAATGGCGGATGAATTCATTAACCATTTCCCAGCTTATTGTAATGCAGGTGCAGTTTTCTCCAAGACAGACTGAGAGAGAGAGAGAGAGAGAGAGAGAGAGAGAGGAGAGGGGAGGGGGGGGGGTGGGGGGGGGGGGGGGGGGTTACGCACATGGTCACGTCAGGACGAGTCCCACATTCAAAACTTTTACATCAGGACAAAACACAAGTCATTAAGTCACAGGTAAAAGGTTGAATCACAGTTCTGCAAACAACACAGTCCAAATAGTAGTTAAGTAAAACAAAACAAAACAAAACAAAACAAAACCACACATACACACACACACACACACACACACACACACACACACACACACACGCACGCACGCACGCACGCACGCACGCACGCACGCACGCACGCACGCACGCACGCACGCACGCACGCACGCACACGCACGCACGCACACGCACGCACAAACAAACAACAGACAACGTAGTGGACACATTTCAGTATTTACATTTCACCTAACTACACCTGAACGCTAGAACTCTTAAACAATATGCACTGTGTAGACTCAACCGAGACAAGAAAATGTTAGAAATCGCAAACGTAAAAGAGGTCTCATTCACTGTTACAATACACAGTGTGACATATTTGGGAGTCTGTTTATATTCCGTGGGCGCAAAACACAGACACCTACGTCAGTTGGTTGTGACGGCGAGCAAGGTGCCCTATTTTATTCCGCGGGCCAACACGGGAAACTGCGTCAGGCTAAACTAATGGAACTAAAAAGCAAGGAGAGAATTTGGAAAAAAAATAAAGGTGAATGAACCGGTAAGGTACAAATTAGACAAAGAACAATTCCTGACAGTGGGCGAAGCATGCGTGGCTATATTCTGACCTGCTCCAGGCTTTAAAAGGGACATCTGTCAGGTCCGTGTTCTCAACAGAAGGGACCTCAATTTCTGCGTCCGTAGTACACTACTGCGGCGATGAAAAGTCGGAATCAAGCAGGTGGTCACATGACGTCCCATGGCATTTTGCCATGGTCTTCTTTTGATGTCCATCCTAAGGGCAGGGAATAGGTTAATTAATCATTCTGGTAGACGTATAGCATGGAAAGGAGAATGCGTGTGAATATGCGAGTATGTATGTAAGACAAGGAAAGATGATGTTTTGAGGCTGTTACTTAAAGACTTGAATATATATATCAAATGCGGTGAATCCTTCTATGGTTTGTTATGCTCAGTGGTGAACTCCAAATCATGTTTTGTGTGTGGCTGATTCCAATGCAGTATTTTTAGTAACACCAACACAACACACACACACACACACACACACCAACACACACACACACACACACACACACACACACACACACACACACACCACACACACACACACACACACACACACACACACACACACACACACACACACACACACACACACACACACACACACACACACACACACACACACACACACACACACACACACACACACACACACACACACACCACACACACACACACACAACACGCACGCACCACACACACACACCGCACAGCACGCGACACGCACGCACGCACGTATCTCTTCTCTCTCTCCTCTCTCTCTCTCTCTCTCTCTCCACAACCAACACAACAACACCAAACACACAACACACACACACACACACACACACACACACACACACACACACACACACACACAACACCAACACACACACACACACACACCACACACACACACACACACACACACACCAACACCCCACACACCACTCTCCGAATAATACACAAAACAAATACACACGCAAGCCTGCCAGTCTGTCCCCCGCCAACAAGCGCACACAGCACGACAGCACCACGACGACGCACCAGCACGGCAAAGATTTGCGTAGCTTACTATCTTTGGTGTCAGCGGGTTCCTGTAAAACATCCGTTAGGATTTTGTTTTCTGTCAACGCGTTTCCGCATTGAAAGGAGCAGTGTCAGAATGAAGAGCGCCGGTCACGTGAACCAATCAGAATCCATTGTGGCTGAAACGCGTTGTCTCGGCAATGATCATAAAATGGCGAGGTGAAGGATTTAGGTCCGTCTGTCCTGCCACAGGGTAGCCGCTTGGACTCGTCACAACCAGCTGTCACGATCTGGGTCTCTGATCCTCTAGTCAATCTACATTCAGTTTTGATAGAAAAAAGAAGAAGCAAGCAACAACGCTAAATCTGGTGGCATTTACTTCCCAAAAGTGAGCTTATTGTCACATATCAAATAGGACAGCCAAAGCCTCGTAGAACGTGTATCATTTTTGATTTGAAGCTGTCAAAACGTTTCTTCATAATATTCAGACTATTTTGGCCTGGGGTAGGTAGACTGTCATTTGTTTCTCTGTCTCTTATAACGCTCGTATTACGTCACGCGACTTCGTTTTCCCCAAGTAGGACTAGGAATTTCCTGTCCTATTTTATGCACGATACTTTGTGAGCATACCCAGGTGTAACACAGCTCAGAAATCGTTGTTGCTGACTTTTCCATTTCATACCTCATTTGGCCCTAGATTGACTCGCCCACGAGGGCGTGTCAGGCAACTAAATTCATTCGGAAATGATTGGAAACTGCATAACTGCTTATCCTCAGGATCACTGCTGGCATTTTTTAATGGGAGTCCGTGACGGCATCAGTGTTTATTACCAACGAATTCTAACCACAGCCCTCATCTGTGTCCCAGAAGGGATCGTTAGACCGTCTCACACGATCGATCGCCTGGAGTAGAGGCGTGGAAAGAGGAAGCGCTAGACGATCTTATCTGAAAGGACGAGAGAGGGCCATCGTCAGTCAGACGAACATTGGAACAATTTTAAAGGTGACGTTGGGGAGACATCTGAGAGAGAGACGGGGCTGATTGCATATGGGCTTTTCCGAGCGCATGGATACCATCTTGAACTGAATTGAACTGAACTAGACCGTCTGGAGGCTAGTAAGAAAGAACGGCTCGTTCATTAACCACTGCGAGCCCGTTTGGCCTAACGGTAAGGCGTTAGGCTGGTAAGCAGAGTGACCGCGGTTCGAATCCGCTTCGGCTTTCCTTTCTCTTCATAAGTTGTGGTCTGTGGACGCTGTCTTGTGACTTTGTCCCTCATAATTAATGAAACATTAAAATGGCTCTCATCGCTGCCCATCTTAATGCAGGATTTATTCTGGTGGTGACAGTGGTTTCTGTGGACGTTAAGCAACATGTTTACTTACTTGATTCTTTAACCAAGGGCACTAAGTTTTTATTTGGAAGTTCATTTAAAGGAGCTGGCTTTCCCCAGCTGTATGTTTTCCCTCAGGCAGCGGAGTTCAAGAGAAAGAAACCAGGAAAGAAAAAGGCCAGTGATCGCGCTAGACATTTTTTGAAACCGGTGTGACATCTATAAGGTGGCGTAAGTGGTTCACGGAAATCGGTCAGACAGTCACTGCAACCGGTCAGACACACGGCTGTCTATGTTGCTACCAGACCTCTGCTATCAAACACGCTATCCCTTCCCGGTCTAGAAAACACACGCACACGCACGCACGCACGCACGCACGCACCCACCCACCCACCCACACACACACACATTCACACACACCACACGCACCCTCACTCTCTGTGCTGCGTTTGTTTTGTTGTTTGTGTGTGTGTTTGTGTGTGTGTGTGTGTGTGTGTGTGTGTGTGTGTGTGTGTGTGTGTGTGTGTGTGTGTTTTGGGTGTGTGTGTGTGGTTGTGTGTGTGTGTGTGTGTGTGTGTGTGTGTGTGTGTGTGTGTGTGTTGTGTGTGTGTGTGTGTGTGTGGTGTGTGTGTGTGTGTGTGTGTGTGTGTGTGTGTGTGTGTGTGTGTGTGGTGTGTGTGTGTGTGTGTGTGTGTGTGTGTGTGTGTGTGTGTGTGAGAACCGGTCAAACAAAATAACAGCCGTTTGCTGGTATTTTTTCCTGTATATATCCTGATCTTAACCGGTAAAGTACCGGAAATTAGAGGTTAATTCGAACCGTGAAAGGCCAGCTAATTAGGGATCTTGTTTAACTGACAATCTCTCGTTGGGTATTATGGTTATTATGTGTTACTGCTCACCGCCTTTCGCATACCGCTGCCTTCTTGATGTTTGGTCTCGAGAGATGCCAGCAGGCATCACGCGTGTCCAGTCATTGTGTGCACTAGTAAAAGAACTCGTTCTCTAAATTCGATTTAAACGCAACGGCGCGTTTTAATGCAATATCTTTAGCTTTAATTTGGTTCTGTCCAGTGGGCAGACTTGCTAGAAGGCTATTTCCTTTAAAGCACTGTTTTGATACTTGCTGTACACCCAGGTTAAAACCAAAGAGACCATTAGCTTAGATGGAGTCACTTTGTGTGGAAATCTGTGGTGTATCATTTTCATTGATCTGCGAAAGCGTCTCTGAAATGTGTTCGGGCGCACTCGCGTGCGCGTGCGCGCGCGCGCGCGCGCGCGCGTGCGTGTGTGTGTGTGTGTGTGTGTGTGTGTGTGTGTGTGTGTGTGTGTGTGTGTGTGTGTGTGTGTGTGTGAAAACAGAGAGAGAGTACATACGGAGGAGAGACAGAGAGACAGAGACAGAGAAGGAACGCCAAAACGTAAGACAGATAATCAACAACAATTCAAATTTATTGCAATAAAAATATATTAATAATATTACAAATGCAAGGACTTGCCATTTGCCAAACAAGCAACAGTCGTGTTGTACTCGTAGTAACCGAACTACAACAGCAGTCTCCAGTACATGCTGCCCAACAGAACTCTTCGTTTTGTTCACAGCAGCATCAGTTCAACAAGCATCATTAATTGCCTCTTTAAAAGTTACACAGCAAATGCATTCATCGTAAGGAAAGCGCATGGCACAGGTATAGGGTTGATCATTGACATGGTAAGCGATAAAAAAGGTGTGACGAGTGGTAAAATGGTATGAGAAGTGTATAAGTATAATAATTCTCTTCATGAAGCTTGAAGCATTTTCATTACAGAAGCACTACAACAATGCAAACGTCTGGTATGTGATCCAGTCTTTGCAACAAAATGAACAAAGAACAAGCAAAAAAGGAACAAAGAACAAGCAAAAAGGGAAGCAATGTCACAAACGTGAAATGCTTTTTGCTGCCCACCGTCGAGAAATAAATTTCCCCCTATCAATTCAGAATCATAAGTTTTATAATGTGACTAGAAATCAAGAACAGAACGTGACGCTGCAACCGTTCTTACAGTCTTCTCTTTTGTTTGGAGAAGAAAATACAGGAAGGGAATGAAATTAGGTTACATTGTGCATTATTAAACAGTAGATCAAAGAGCTGCCCATGTCTAGGGGAATGTCAAAACAGGGTGTCATAAGCAGGTGATCCAGAGGACATGCCATTCAACTTGACAAATAACAAAGCCCTTTTAATTTTTCATGAAGTTCATTCCCCCCTCTCACACACACACACACACACACACACACACACATACACACACACACACACACATCAGTGAAAGTTTCACAAAAAAGTTTTGGAAAGCAGAAACACGAAGGCAAAGGAAAGAAAAACAGTGATGCCTTATTTAGGAACAACACGATGTCCAGTTAGCAGTCCAGCTTTTGTCGTTGTCAACATCAAACACGTGCCTGACGTTATTAAATAAACAATAAATAGCAAAGCAACAACTGGAAGACCGACCCGCATTGAAGCTAGAGCAAGTACAAAATGAGTTTTGATGGAACTGGATCCGCCTGAGAGAACGAAAGGAAACAACAAAGCGCTTAGACGTGCTGATGCCGGCCACCGCAGCTCGCCCGTATGCTAGGTCGACATTATACACTTCCATACTGATACACTTATTAATACTTTAATAGCCCCCCACTCCCACTCCATTTTTTTTTAATCGCATTATAATCTGAATAAAACAAATCCAGGATAGACAAACTGAATCCTGAAAATAAAATCAAGCAAACAAAAAGGTTTAAACAAGGTCGTCGACGGCCGCATTGCTGATGCAACGAAAATTGACCTCGCCCCCCCCCCCCCCCCCCCTCATTATTTTTTTTAAAATCCAAAAACGAAAACCGGCGAACAAAAGAAAAACAAGTGTTAGAATTAGACAGCTTGTGCCACAGCAGAACTATCCGCATTATTAACGCACTTGCGCACGCATGCATCGTACGACCGGAAGTTGTTATTATTTCCGCCACATCCGCCGTAAATGAAATTCTCACACCTGCCAGTGTTCTTGTTGTAGAAAAACCTGGGCATGGCCGCTCGGCAGAAACCGACCACCTTGGGCTGTGAGCACGTGTCGGGACTGGCTGGCAGAGGCTGAATGGAGCCGATTTCCGGCCGGACGGGGTTCAGTTCCTGCGGCTGTTGGGGCCGTGTGAGGGGACTAGCCAGGCACGTGGCCCGGCACTCCCCCAGGCTGGCAAAGCGGTTGGCGTTCCCCCTGCAGCCTCCGTAGGTGAACATCTGGCACCTCGACGCCCGCGCGTTGAAGTAGTAGCTCCGAATTCGAGCCCGACACGGTCCAGTGACTTTTCGCTGAGAGCACCGCTGAGGACGCGACGGCCCAGAGACGCCCGCTGCGCTGGACACGAGGACTCCTGCCGTGGCGGCGGCCAGGGCGGGTTTGGACTTGGCCGGAACGCAGCGCTGCTCACAGGCCGCCTGCGACCTGAAGTTGTTGTCGTTGCCCCCGCAACCCCCGTAGTAGAACGTGCGGCAGCTCAGGGCGTCCAGGTCGAAGAACCAGCGAGGCAAGCGAGCCCGGCAGCGCCCGATTTTCTTCGGCTGCAGGCAGGCCGCGTCCAGATCGGGCCTGATGGTGCCCGCCTTGCAGTTCTGCTCGCACTGCATCCTGGATTCGAACCGGTTCGCGTTTCCCTGGCAGCCCCCGTACACGAAGCTCTCGCACTCCCCGGTTTGCGTGTTGTAGAAGTAGGAAGGGAAGTAGGCCAGACAGAGTCCTGCGGCTTTGGGCAGGTTGCACTCGTTGTTGCTGGACAAAAACCGACCCGTGGCCGTTGCCACCGCGGGCTGAGCTCCAGTAACCGATCCGGATCCGGATCCGACACTAGTCGTACGTCGTCCCACACCACGACACGCTAGCTCGCAAGCCTCGACAGACTCGAACCGGTTTTCGTTTCCTCCACACCCGCCGTAGACGAAGCTTTCACACTGGCCGCTGTAGGAGTTGAAAAAGAAGGATGGAAAATGAGCGAAACAAAGTCCGGGTTCCGAGGGCAGCTGGCAGATCTCGATTTGGCGGCGGGTCGGGGTGGGGTTGGTCCGACTAGGACTGGGATCGCCGGCCTGTGGTGAACCAGGCACCTCTACGACCGGGACGTCAACGATGCAGGTTTTCTCACATTCCGGCTTGGTCGCGAAGCTGTTGCCATTGCCTTGGCAGCCACCGTAGGTGAAGGTCTTGCAGGTGCCGTCGGCCTTGTCGAAGAAGTAGCGCGGTATGTACACCTTGCAAGGCCCAGGTTCTGCCGGCAGGTTGCACACTGCACAGACACCACACAAGTACCTTCAGTGGAACTTCTACGTGAACTGCATGCAGGAGATAGAATGAAAATTAATGATCATTCAAACGACTAAAAAGGAACAGAGACAGACAGAGAACGAGAGAGAGAGAGAGAGATACAACAACGAGGAATTTGCCCCTACATGGCAGATTGGCTAGCGGGGGTAATATCGCCTAGATGGTTTTGGATACTTGGTCAGTCGGCGTTTAACCAACCATGACCTTTCCGTAGCTGTCTTCTTTTTTGTTCGCGTGTGTGTGTGTGTGTGTGTGTGTGTGTGTGTGTGTGTGTGTGTGTGTGTGTGTGTGTGTGTGTGTCGTGCGTTTAAGATACCATAATTGTCAGTTAGTATTTATATTTGATCACTGTAGCTCTACTGAAATTCACGTGTATATAATGTGTGTGGAAGTGGACTGAACTGTCATGAACATGACATGACGCGGCGTGTTACGTACCATCAATGGCAGGGACGTCACCGGAGATGACGACACACACGGCTTTTCCGTCCTGCATACGGCACACTTCACCTGTGGGGCAGTTCGTGAACTGGAAAACAGTACATGAAAGTGACTGTGAATAACGCATCATGACACATCAGATACATTCTGTTTCTGTTCGTTCCCAGCGGTCGGTCAATAATTACATTTGTTAACGGATCCTTTCGTAGCCCAATAGTCTAATTAGTTGCACGTGTGTGTGTGTGTGTGTGTGTGTGTGTGTGTGTGTGTGTGTGTGTGTGTGTGTGTGTGTGTGTGTGTGTGTGTGTGTGTGTGTGTGTGTGTGTGTGTGTGTGTGTGTGTGTGTGTGTGTGTGTTTAAACCCACTCCCAAAACAACAACAAATTAGCCGGACACTGCTGGTTGGTCATAGTTTAATTTGTACTCGGCTAATAACTATACGTTATACCTGATGTCAGCTTGATGACATGACGTCATTAGTGGTGTACTCACCCTGCAGGGCGTGGCGGTGAAGATGAAGGGGAAGAGGTTGTCCTGACACAGACAGGTGCCGGGCAGGTACCCGCGGGGACACTTCAGCACACACCTCTGCTTGGGCTCCATCGCGATGCCGCTCCCGGCGACACCCAGTCTGTCGCTTCTCTGACTGAAGGACGGGGGCACTGGAACACCACAAACAGGGCGTCAGCTGGCAAATGTAGAAGCATTACAGCTCCACGTCGACGTAAATACGTAAAGGGAATTTTTTGACGTGAAACTTTAAAAGACAACTTTTTATACATTTTTATTTTTTATTTTTACTAACACTTGCTGAGTGCCTCATCTCGAGAGGAGCCCTAAGCGCTTCAAAGTGGCAACTACAGCGTCATTCTCTGCTTCTAAACAGAGCCACTGGGGCTCTAGTAGTATGCGATTCTGAGTGAGTGACTGTCGCTATTGCAAAAACACACATGTACCCTAGTACATATGTGGCTCCGAATGGAGTGACATTGTAAACTGGTGCATGGTTGTAGAGTGTACATAGAACGTGCGCCGAAACGGCAGCAGTTTGACGTGGTACCAGCTACGTAACAAGCAAACAGTGCTGTCAGTACACCAATTCAGTGAAGATTAAACAACGGATACATGCAGTCATTCATTCAGAATCACATGCCACATGAGCGCAGTGAGTCTGCTCCAGAGCAGAGAACAGCGCTATATAAAAGTGATCAATGAATAAATTATTTAAAAAAAAAAAATGTCTTGCTTCCGTAAAGTCTAAATGATAAACTTTGGCGAGAGAGGTCTAGGTATGGCGGTTTAACCGATGTTTGCTATCGATGACAGTTACACAACTGACCCAGGTATCGCGTGTGTGGGTATGCGTACTTGTGTGCGAATGAGTGTGAGTGTGTGTGAATGAGTGTGTGCGTGCGTGCGTGCGTGCGTGCGTGCGTGCGTGCGTGCGTGTGTGTGTGTGTGTGTGTGTGTGTTTTGCGTTAAAAAAATAATTCAAGGTTACTCAACATGACTGGCAGAATGATCTCTGTTTATTGGCACATGTTCTCTCTAAAAGGACGAATCGGACAGAAGGAAAATCTCATAGGATTAACCGTAACCCTCCGTTTCGACTTGCTGTGCCTGATGCGCCCCCCCCCCCCCCCCCCCCCCCCCCCTCTTCCCTCCCCCCTCCCTCCCCTCACAACATAGCGAGGCCAGCAAGCCCCAAAACACGTAAAACACGATTTGCATGTTCTTGAGAAGAGGAAACAAACACCAACCGGAGGGGATCAAGATGTCGAGGAAAACAAAAATTAGCAAGTCAAAAAAATGTCCTGAACCAACGTTACCTTGTTGACAAGTTTTAAGGCTCATCCTGGTGGCCCTTCTGATGTGTGTGTGTTGTGTGTGTGTGTGTGTGTGTGTGTGTGTGTGTGTGTGTGTGTGTGTGTGTGTGTGTGTGTGTGTGTGTGTGCGTGCGCGTGCGGCGTGCGTGCGTGCGTGGGGTGTGGTGTGTGTGGGCGGAGGCGCCGCGCGCGCGCGCGTGTGTGTGTGTGTGTGTGTGTGTGTGTGTGTGTGTGTGTGTGTGTGTGTGTGTGTGTGGTGTGTGTGTTGGGACAGGAAACTAGACCGCGAAACAATGAACAACAAGCTAACATTAAGGTGGGGTTAGGGCGGGTTTCGAGGAGAGAAACCCAGACGTCATTCTTTCTTGGCGGGAAGATAAAAGGCAAGTTGGCGCGTATTCAGCACTTAGGCTGGCCATTCGGAGTCTTCCAAGTCAGATTTTGACGGATTCATGGTCCGTGCTGCATGGTCAGAAATCTGGATAGAGTTCCTTTTCGTCGTCCAAAGTTAAACCATTATAGTCTCCATGCAATGTTGCACCGGAAAGTGTCATCAAAAAGAGTGTGCCAAGTTCTTGTTTTATTTCCACTTTTGACATTTTATTGTTCGTCTTGTTTCCGTAGTCATAAAAGGATGCGGTTTAATGACTGATAGAAACTAGTTTGTAACGTGGTTGTTTTCTTCTTCTCCGTGGCTTGATTGTTTCAAAGCAGCTATGTCACGCTGATTGCTCGACAGACGGATAAATGTACGCATGAATGTATGCTATATCTGGACGTTTTATTTCATTATAAAATCTTCTGTGTTGATCTGCTGTGAAACTGTTTGATATTTTGAAGCAGCTGCCAAACTACTGATGGTTTAAGAAGCCAAGATTAACTAAACATGTCAAAATTTAATACGAACCCAGAGGTATCGGTTAATAAGTGAATGGCTCAGACAGCTAGGACGTATACATGTGTCACAAACATGGTATCAGACAGATACAGCTGTCACCCTACTGGCGTATGATTCAACAATGAAGGTGCGAGTCACCGCATACTTCCGGTGAGAGTGAAGTTATGAAATCAATGCTACTTTCAGTTGCAAATCTTTTCAGTCAGTGCAACTCGGGTTTATGACACGCAATAAAAATATTTTTCAAAAACCTTAACATCAACACTAGGGTTTTTCGGCCCGTGCAAAGAACCTGTCGACACTAGCCTAGAAAATATAACATAAAAATCAGAATAAAAAGTGATGCACGGGATGACCTTCGAGTTTATCTCTGGCGCAACGAACAGATTAAATTAGGGTCTGACGGATCATACATGTCACTTTCCATTTTATTATTTATTGTCATCAGAGTTTAGATGGCTGGGGGTTCTTCTCCGGTGCACTGATTTGATTATAATATATCGGATGACATAAATTCCTCTAAAGTAAGTAAGTAAACATGATGCTTAACGTCCAGAGAAACCATAAGGCTTATTAGGGACGGGAAGAAGGGGGGAAGGGGGTATGGAGGTGGGGGAAGAAGGAGAGTATATACCTATCGCTACACTGTCACTACCAGAAAGATTCCTGCATTAAGATGGCAGCGGTGAGAGCCATTTTAAAGTTTCAGTAGGAAGTGATGGACAAAGTCACAAGACAGTGTCCACAAACCACAACCTTTTTGAAGAGAAAGGAGAGCCGAAGCGGTATCGAACCGAGGTCCTTCCGCTTACCAGCCTTACCGCAAGACCAAACCGGCTCGCCAATTCCTTTAAAACAATACTGTCTATTTTTATATCATATCTCGGGCGGAGAGGGTGGGGGCAGGATAGGGGGTTGTTTGCGGCACGCTACATGAACTAAAAGACCAACAGCAGAAAATACGTGATGTAAGTGCTTTATCACTGGCGCAGGTTAGCTGTGTCGGTCTACTTAGGAATGAGTGCACCAATGTTTTGTGGTGTGACTGTCGACTTACAAGTGAGTGACCAATGTTCTGTGATGTGACTGTCTACTTACGAATGAGTGCACCAATGTTCTGTGGTGTGACTGTCGACTTACAAGTGAGTGCATCAATGTTCTGTGATCTGATGTCTACTTACGAATGAGTGCACCAATGTTCTGTGGTGTGATTGAAGTTGGTTAACTGTGGCTGCCTACTTATGAATGAGTGCACCAATGTTCTGTGATGTGACTGTCTACTTACGAATGAGGAATGAGTGCACCAGTGTTCCGTGATGTGCACTCATTCGTAAGTAGACAGTCACAGCTTCTTGGGAATGAGTGCACCAATGTTCTGTGGTATGACGGTCTACTTGGGAATGAGCGCACCACTGTTCTGTGATGTGACTGTCTACTTGGGAATGAATGCATCAATGTTCTGTGATGTGATTGAAGTGGGTTAATTGTGGCTGCCTACTTATGAATGAGTGCACCAATGTTCTGTGGTGTAACTGTCTGCTCACGAACGAGTGCACCAATGTTCTGTGGTGTGACTGAAGTTGGTTCGCTGTGTCGGTCTACTTATGAATGAGTGCACCAATGTTCTGTGGTGTGACTGAAGTTGGTTCGCTGTGTCGGTCTACTTATAAATGAGTGCACCAGTGTTCTGTGGTGTGACTGAAGTTGGTTCGCTGTGTCGGTCTACTTATGAATGAGTGCACCAGTGTTCTGTGGTGTGACTGAAGTTGGTTCGCTGTGTCGGTCTACTTATGAATGAGTGCACCATTGTTCTGTGGTGTGACTGAAGTTGGTTCGCTGTGTCGGTCTACTTATGAATGAGTGCACCAATGTTCTGTGATGCGACAGTCTACTTACAAGAGAACGCACCAATGTTCTGTGGTGTGACGTCAGCGGCCATCTGCAGGACCAGGCAGACCAGGGAGATCACGTGGTACATCATGGCTGCTGCAGACCTGTGAAAAACACTCTCATCATAAGACAACCGGGGCTTGATCGCATAATCGCTGGTGTGGGCCGTAGACACTGCCTCGTGACCTTTCCCTCTACAATAGGTAGTGAAACATCAAAAGGGGGAAACTGCCTGGACACTGTCCAGCTTAATGCCGCAAAAAAAGCACTCTGGGGGCCACAGCAGTGTAATCCGCAGGTAGGCTACAGTCTAGGGGTGACAGTTGGTGCAGTCATACATGTGCATAGTACAGGCTCCCTTTGTCCCCGAACTCCTCGGATTTGGGTTCCCACCTTCACCTTATCGCAGGAAGTGT
The DNA here is from genome assembly GCA_018857735.1 of Alviniconcha marisindica. Taxonomy (NCBI): domain Eukaryota; kingdom Metazoa; phylum Mollusca; class Gastropoda; family Provannidae; genus Alviniconcha; species Alviniconcha marisindica. The sequence goes on from JABMCL010002967.1 coordinate 1,314,595, forward strand.
CACAAACGTGTCTACTTAGTTCTCAGAATTAGCAAGGTAGTGACAGCTAGCGTAGCCGTATATGCGTAAAAGGCGCCCTTTGACCCCAAACTCCTCGGATCTGGGTTCTCGCCAGTAGGCTCCCCAATTTTGCTTTTAGGAAGTGACAGTGCGGTCTCAACAGCCGTGTCTTATCCGCATTGCACGGCAGCAGCTGCAAGTATTTACATTCTTCTTGTCAGTCTCCATCGTTACGGCGGGCTAACAAGTAGTACCAGCAACACGATGTCCATCTGGCATCTTAAAGAGGCCATAACGCGACGACAGACACGGTTATTGAAAGAGGAAGCCTGGTCACTGATGTAATGTAATTTTTTTAAAATATATTTACAAGCCGCTTACACCTAACGTGAGCCCGAAGCGCTCA
>JABMCL010002967.1:1317500-1422500 GCA_018857735.1 Alviniconcha marisindica
TCATAGCCCATTGACCAGAACTGTCACACAAGGGGTCAACATCCGGTCAGCGTCAATGTCAACAGTTTAATAGGCCACCCCCCCAGGCCTTAGCGTTGGACTTTCCGGGTGTTAAAATCATTTTAGTGTTGTCAGTTTTGTTTTCTCGACCTCGGCTGCGTCTGTTGCATTTTTTTTTTTAAACCTACCCGAGGGACTGAAGGATTTCGTCGGTACAAGGCAAGCGACATTAACCCCTTCACTGTCCCAGCCTGTAAAATTTCCAGGCTGAAAGATGCAGGGACGTGCCCGCAAACAGTATATTTTCCTTTCCTGTAACATCTACTTTCAATGCTATATGTTGTGATGAAAGTTCTTTCACATGCCAGTGCGAAAAAGGAGACAAAAAGACTTAGAGGTTTTAATTTTCTCACTTTTATTGGTCATTTTCAGGTGACATCATGGCAGTATAGGGGTTAAATTCGAGTCAACAACAGCAAAACAGGGTCAAAGACAACCGAGATAATGTTCCCCTAGTTGTCTACTCAAACCGAGTCCAAAGAAACCGATATGTAGCCTCCAGGAACGAAATACAGGAACGAAAACTGAAAGCATGGTCGACTTCAGATTTAGATTTTTTTTTTAAATCAAAAAATCTTCCGAGTTCTGTTGGATTTATTATATTATGACAGTAACTTCCCCTAGGCAAGCGAGTATTAGTGATTAGTAATCCCATTTTCATTTGTGATTTGTTCACCACTGGTCGAGTCATAACATTTAATGCACAATGCACTTTAATAGTTAGTTTTCAGATTTTAACGTCCCATCAACCGGCAGAAGGTTATATCAGGATAGGCACTTTACCAGCACTTAAAAGGAGCTGTCGTTTTCAGCACGTGTTTGTGAATCGGTTTGGCCTAGCGGTAAGGCGTTAGGCTAGTAAGCAGAAGGACCTCGGTTCCATTCCGCTTCGGCTCTCCTCTCTGGTCTGTGGACACTGTCTTGTGACTTTGTCCCTCACAATTAATGAAAACATTAAAATGGCTCTCATCGCTGCCCATCTTGTCATTCTGGTGGTGACAATGTAGCGATGGATATATAATCTCCCTCTTCCCCCACCTCCATACCGTCCCCTCCTCCAATTCTCCCCGTCCCTAATAAGTCTTATGGTTTCTGTGGACGTTAAGCACTTACAGCATGTGCTTTTTTCAACGCCGGGTGTCAAAAAGAGATCAAGTAGAAGAGATGAAAATGAACATTTAAATGAACATTTAAAATTAAAGATTTAGCCTTTAAACGCCGTGGGTTTTATATAAACTTTGTAAATGATGTGGTGACTACTGCGTACTGGATCCGGCATAGCTCCATCACCCTACCAAGTGTCAGAGATGGCCATGCACACTCCAAGCAGCCACTACTGACGGGCCTGCCCTTCGTCTCGCGAGGACTGACAGGCCAGTGAGTCGGAAGTTGACCTTGGAAGGAGCTGGCCATGATGCTGTATTGTGACACACTGAGATGGTGGTCCATCCGCGACGAGTCCGTTCGGATTGCTTTACTCCTGAAAGTCAGCTTATGTAAGTTTAAGTACAGATCTTTACAGACCCTGAGATTCCTCCGTGATTAAATTCAGTGCAGACTCTACAAAAGTCCTTCGGATGAGACTATAAACCGCGGTCCCATCGTGTGTATGTGCATGCAAAAAAGATCACATACGCACGTTAAAGATCCTGCGGCCCATGTCAGAGTTCGATGGATTATGGAAACACCAAAGTAACCCAAGCATGCACTGAAAGTGTCAGTGTCTTCATAATGTTGAAGTTGAACACTATACGAAAGAAGAATTGGTACCTCCTGTTGCCTTTTCATTTGGAAGCGAGTCTGATTTTCTTCTTTCGAGTCTGACTACGAGCATACTGCGGAGCACGATTCTTTCACTGTCTGTGACCCAGGCCCTGGAAAAGCCTGAAGACGGATCATTAGGTCCAAAATAAAATGGAACTTAGGCATGGGCAAAGTATCAGTCGTCTGTCTTTTTGCCACCTCCATTCCGCCTTAATATATGTGCACATATATTTCATTTATATGCTACACAGGCGGCTCTGATTTTCATCTGTCATTATAGGGAGGGGGAGGGAGGGGGAGGGAGAGGCGGGAAAGGGAGGGAATGGGAGGGAGAAGGGAAAGAGAGGGAATGGGAGGGAGAGGGAAAGGGGAGGGAGGGAGAGGGAGAGAGAAAGGGAAAGGGAGGGAATGGGAGGGAGAGGGAAAGGGGAGGGGGTGGGAGGGAGAGGGAAAGGGAGGGAGAGGGAAAGGGGAGAGAGGGATTGGGAGAAAAAAATGATTTTTTTTATTGCATATCGGCCACAGGCGCTAATACAAGGTAAGATAAGAGGGGTGGGGAGCTCTAGAAATCTCCCATTATTATTATTGTTATTATTATCATTATGATTATTATTACTGGCCATTTTCCTCGCCCTGATGTAACCGTAACGGTTGACTGGGCGTAAAACACCAAGTTACTTACTTACTGGCCATTTTCCACAAAACACTAACATACAAGATGGAGAGACCGCCTACGCAAAAGACGAGTGGATTTGTCAAGCAAGTTCCGGCTGAGTGCAGTTTGGAGCCAAAGCGGCGACAGATGGAGTGGAAGGATTTGGCAGTGGGAAGATGAATGGCATGTCTGAGGCATTGCGCAGTTCCGACTGCGCTCTGAGCGGTACGGCGAGACGGCTCACAATGCACAACCTGTGAACTCGAGCTTAGAACACAACAACCGATGAATAAATCGGAGGCGGTGTCCGGAAAACAGCATGGCCGCTTGAGTCGACGGAGCGCTTACCACGCGCAGACTCACGCCATCGCGGAGGATAATTAAAAATCCGGATTTACAAGTTCACCAGTTGGACTTTCTCACGTCAAGTGACTCAAAGAGCAATTCAGTCACTCAGAATGTTTCGTGTACTTTAAAGCAACTAGCCGTCTCAGATTCGAATCGAGAATAACTCCTTGAGTGCTTGGAAAAGGCAAAAAAAAAGGAGAGAAAAAAAGCAAGAAAAAAAGAAGAAAATAAAATAATTAGCATTTTTATTTTTTGGTCACATTTTCGTGATCCAAACACAAAAAGGTTCAAAAGAACACTTATTGACTATGACACGGACACACAATATGCATTTTTTTGTTTTTGAAATCCCCTTTGTCAAGCCACAAAACGACACTTAAACAACAGATAAACGGTTAAAAACGACGAAAATGAGAGAGAAACTTATCTTTTTTTGGCTGAGCTGTAGTCGTTTGTTCAGTGCTTGAACAATTTTCGTGAATTGTTAAGACAAACTCCAAGCATCGGCAGTTTACATCCTCCCAGAACTCCTTCCCCCTTGGTGGAAGAGTGCCGGAAAGCGAGGCTTGGAGTGTGACCGTCAGAGAAGAGACACTCTACTACCACAGCGGGAACATGGCAAAACAGGACGAAGTATCTATGGCTCCAACTCCAAGCACTGGTTTACGACATCCTTCCTTCAACCCAATGTCATAATTGGTTACGCTAGGTTTCCTTTTCTTTTTTCGAAGGCTGTCAGCAGCGACATTTGCGTGCGTGCGTGCGTGCGTGCGCGCTCGTGTGTGTGTGTGTGTGTGTGTGTGTGTGTGTGTGTGTGTGTGTGTGTGTGTGTGTGTGTGTGTGTGTGTGTGTGTGTGTGTGTTCAAATAGCATTAAGTTTTTTACTGACGAACAGACAACTCAGATTATATCCTCTCATAGCCATCCACGTTGTTTACACCATCACTAATGAAACCAAAATCGTCTGAATCGAGACGGATTAAAAATAAATAAATATATTTTTTTATCGAGGTGGATGCGCCTCATGTTTAAGTAAGTTTTACGCTATGTTGCTTTCACAGTCTTGTTAGTACCTAAACCTTGCGGAGGGCAGCATTGGTGGACATCTGCTCGGAGATAAGGAGCGCCTCTTCAGTGGTGTAACCAGTTATGGCAGTTTGGAGGAAGGTGCCGGAAAGCGATGCTCGGAGTGTGATATGGACTCACACTCCGAGCATCGCTTTCCGGCATCTTCCTCCAAACTCTGCCAGATTTAGTTACACCTCTGTAGGGGTCCTCTTTATCTCCGCGCAGCTGTCCAGCGACACGGTCAGCGCCCTCCGAAAGGTTTGGGTACTACTAATATGACTTTAGAAGCAACCTAGCGCCAAAGCACGCACGTAAACATGAGACGCATCCACCCCGCGTAAAAAAAAGAAAAGAAAAAAGGGAAAAAAAAGAGGTCCGTCTCGATTCAAACGATTGTGGTTTTATTTGTGCTGGTGTAAACTTTGTTGGCGGCTATAAATGACACGCCTTGTTTTATTTGAGTCGTTTGTAACAAACTTACTACTGTTTGAGCACCAACAAAAAACTGCTCGTCAGCTGACAGTTTTCTGGACCCTATGGCGTAACTAAATACGGCAATGGTTGAAGGAAGGATGTTGTAAACCAGTGCTTGGAGTGTGAGTCCATATGAGACTTTCTGTGCCGTTTTTATCTGCGAACATCTCCCGCTGACGGGTAGTTTCCGGGTGGACATTTTAAGTTGTATCGCAGTCGGCCATTTCTTTAATTTGTATTGTGTGATATGGGTTGCAACGTTGTAGCAGTGTGATGTAAAATGTGGTGTTATGGGAGATGTGGAGTGTTGCGGTGGTATACCGTGGATGTAGTAACTTTTAACTTCACTTTTAAGTTGAATTAGTATATATACGTATCGTCCTAGTTGATTTGTTCACAAGCAGTGTTTGGTGTTGTTGGTGGTGGTGGTGAGTGGCTGGTGGTGTTGGTGGTTGTGGTGGCCCGCGCGCGTGCGCGCATGTGTATGTGCACGCACGCGCGCACGCGGCGTTCATGTTTTGTGTGTCAGTGCGCGCGCCGCCATGTGAAATGTGTTTGTGGGTGCACTCGCCCAGAACCCGATCAGTCGAGGATGCACACACAGACCTATACATATGATGTAGACACAGACCTCTACATATGATGCACACACAGACCTATACATATGATGTAGACACTGACCTCTACATATGATGCACACACAGACCTATACATATGGTGTAGACAACGTGTCTTTCTCAGTCAGAGCTCAGGAGCTGTGTGAAAGTCGCGGTGGCTGTCCTGGGCTCCCCGTCCCTTATAAACCTCATAGTTTCTGTGGACGTAAAGCGACATTGGTTTCAGTGTCTCATTATCTCTCTTGCTCTCGGGGACAACACATTTTCTTCCTGCCGCGTATTTTGACCCAGCCTTCCACGTGTTGATGTTTTTCTTGTCGTGATCATGCAGTGTAGTCGTTAGCCATTCGCCGCGGCGGGCGCGATTTCACAACGCGTCAACTAGAGCTTATAAAGTGGCATGACCTTTTATTGTCATTAAATGTCATATTTTCTTTATGACAGTTGGATGGCTTTTACGGTATGCGGCCTGGGCACGGCCGCAGGGACTGGCACAGAAACTGCTCCGCCCACGGACCGATCAAAACACTTCCCAGCTTCAACCACAGGTGACGGGTGAGCCGGTTTGGCCTAGCGGTACTGGCGTTAGGCTGGTATTAGCAAGCACAGAGGAGGACCTGGGTTACATTCCGCCTTCGGCTCTCCTCTCTCTTTAGAAGCTGTGATCTGTGGACACTGTCTTGTGACTTTGTCCCTCGCAATTAATGAAACATTAAACTGGCTTTCATCGCTGCCCATCTGCAAGAGTCATTTTGGTGTTCGGCTATGTTGCTTTACGTCCACAGAGAACGTCCGAACTATTAGGGACGGAGAGCCCATGACGTCCACCTCGACTTTCACACAGCTCCTGAGTTCTGTATTCTGGTAGTGACGGTGTAGCGTTAGATACATAGTCTCCGTCTCCCCCAACTTCAGCCCTGGAATGTCGGTCACGGCCACTGTACTTCAGTCTTCGGAGACAGCGTTACTGAAACAGGTCTAACCAACCAACCACAGGTGACGGGAGAAGACCCGCATTTTTCAAGCAGCCTAGCTATTTGAAGCAGGGTCCAGTTCCTTCCGAAGGGAGCGAAATCCATGCGGAGGGGCGATTTGAATGGCGCGACGTGCGCTGAAGTGACTGACATCCACTGGCCAAAATCGACTGAGCGGCGGCTTTCGTTTTCGAGAGCGACCTTTGCCGCGCGGGGCTGGTAAAGGCGGTGTGGGCGGAGTTAACCGACATGTGTTTGGCCCGTGCAGTTAGTTAGTGTAGTTCTTGGATATTAACCCCTTCACTGCCATGATGTCACTTGAAAACGACCAGTAAAAGTGCGAAATTTGTCTTCTTCTTCGCACCGGCATGTGAAAGGATTTCTACCGAAACGCGTACCATTGTTTACTCTAGCTTTCACAACAGGCTGGACCTCATCAGGAAGCCTGCCTTTTATGGGGTGTTTTATTTTATTTTCCCAGTTTATCCTTGTTTGTTTCATCATATGTAGAAATGAAAAAAGTTTTGTCCGTTCTAGTTCAATAGACTAGCGATTTCGTGGCCTCCCTGGGTTAGAGTTTGGGGCTGAGCTAGTTACCGGTTCTTGCCACTCATTGTTTTTTTCTCTTGGCTTGCTCTTTTGTTTCTCGAGTTATATCGTTCATTTACGATGTACGAATGAGGGGGGTAGTCTCGATGTTTAACGAGAACGCTCATTCTTTCTTTGTGTGGGGTAGTTCGTGAGCGTCTGTTGCCCTGCCGTGTTGTTGTCACTGCTACGTGGGTTGTATCGTGTACACGGATTACGTGTATCCAGCCTTTGTTCCGTTGCTCGCTGACATTACTTGCCTCGACTTTCTTTTCAGAAAGTGTTGTTGTTTTCTCTCTCTTTCCCCTTCTTTTTCACCATGCGTTCTTTCATTTTTTATCTTTGGCTTATTGGCCATTTCGTACCCGCTTGGTAGCTTGCCTGATAAGGGCAGCCATTTTGCATTTCTCTTGTCGTCTGCATTTGTTTACATCCCGATGCTTTGTCATCGGTAGTCCTGATTAGCGTTTTGCTTTATCAGTCTGCAGCCTTTGTTTTTCTAGATGGAAGCCGGATTAGTGAGGGGTTAGTAAGAGTTAGTTATGGTTAGTTTGGCTTTCCATCTGTTTGTCGTTGGCACAGTTATTTTTGCTCTGTGCTCTTATTACTGTAGTCGTCCACTCCTTTATGATTTGGTGGTGTGTTTTTTGGGTGTTTTTTCCCCCCACCTTATGCTTGCAAGTAGGCAACCGTTTGGGTTTTTGAGGTGGTTTCAGCTGTTTTGTTTCTTTCATTTGGTGTTAGCTGTTTGTTTGCCTGATTAGGGAAGCCATTTTTCGTTTGCCACCAGCATTTGTGGTTTGGTCTTTCTTTCTTTGTCACAGGCATTTGTGGTCTGTTCTTTCTTTGCCACAGGCATTTGTGTACAGTCTCTTTCTTTCACGGCCTTTTCTGCCGTAGGCATTCGTGTTAGACTTTTTGTCTTTGCTTTGTTAGCGCTTGTTTCAGGGTATCAGTGTATCTCTCAATTTTTGGTATCATGCTGTGCGCTTGCTGCTCGTCACTGAGCTTCAACCTTGGAGATTCGAACTTGAATTTTTTCCAAGTCGGTTACCCTGTGGACAGCCCTACAAATTCCGCTTTGAAGCAAATCCCATTTGGTATTCCGCCATAAAGTTTACAAAATCGCACTCAGCGAAGTGTTCACTACACAAATGGGCGTGACTGAGGCGCAGCAGTCAGCTCGTTTCGGAACTGCACAAATTCAGTTGACCCATTTTCACCTCACAGCGGGTCGATTCCGCGGGAACTCGTGCATAGTTATGCTTTGGGTTGTTTGTGAATTGTGACAGTTTGCTCCAACACAGTAGCCCGGCATGGTTAGAGCTTTTTGTCGACCACACGCATACACATTCAGTGAACAATCTAAGATGGCAACTGACTCCCCAGACTGACGTCACTTCCGAGAAAGTCACGTGACTGATGGAGAACCCGAGACAGCAGTCTCGGCCAGCCTACAGAAAATAACATCGATTAAAAACCAACATAAACATTTTTTTCATTTTTTTTCATTTCATTAAATCTCAAACTAGTGACTCATTTGTCAATCATTTCGGATGGTCATTTTGCATACTTACAAACCTTGGATTTTTCCTTTAAACGGTTAAAAACGATGATTCCAAATGAGATGAGAAGCAAAATAACTTATCTTTTTCGGCTGAGCTGGTGTTTTTCTGTACAGTGCTTGGAAGAATTGGGGGCGTGGAATCAACATTCTTGCAAGCACTGGACAGGAAAACAGCAGCTCAAAAACAACAAAAAACAACAACAAACAAAACAAAAACAAAACTGAAAAAAGAAAAGTTTTTTTCTCTCTTTTCATCTCATTGTTCATCGTTTTTAACCGTTTAACTGTTGTTTAAGTGTCGTTTGGTAGCTTAGCAAAGGGGATTACCCCGAAAATTTGCAGATTGTGCGTTTGTGTCCTAATAAATAAGCGTTATTTTGAACCTTTCACGCGTTTGATTCTGTTACACCAATTCAAAACACAAGTCGTCTAATTCACTGATACAACGGCGTTAAAAACCAGTCATCTGTCCATCTATCTGAATGCACAGTAACACGTTTTGGTACCTATATTTGTATTCTGTACCCACTTACCACAGGAACCTGCTTAAATCGCTTGTAAATCCGCATTTTTTCTCTTCCGTTCATTTTTTATCGTTTCATATGCGGTCTCCTCAGTTTGAATGTTTATTTTGTAAGCAACGCAATGCATGGCCAGAAAGTACAGTATATCCAGCGGATAATGAAAGCAGATGAAACCTGCGAACCATTACAGGAGCTTGTGGAAACAACTGACAAATTTAACGATTTCTCAAGTTAACAGTTTCTTTAGTGTGAGAAAGATGAAGATCAATTTTAGTAGATAACCGTCTTCCGCCCCCATCCCCTCCGAAAAAACACCAAAAAAACACACCCGCAAACAAGCACTGAAGCAAGCAAACAACACCAACTAACAAACAAAACCGAAAGTATTAAAAATATTTTTTCTTTAGAAAAATAAACATGTTTTAGGACCAAAAGAATAGCTCGTAGTTCTGCTGTAGTATATATGGAGCTGTCGTCCCAGCAGAACTGAGGCGACAAGTCACAAAGATTTCAGGGAACGTTTGGTGGAGAGAGCCGCCACGGCGACTCCTGCCTCTGTTTTTAGAACAATCAGTGGAAAAAAAATTACAATGAAGGATACTGTTCGGAAATAAGTCGTAAATAAAACTGTTTATAGGTTTCCAGGCTAGTTATTGCGGTGTCTTTTTGACTGAATTTGGTTAAATCAAAACGGACTGTAAGAGTTGAAAGCATCTAAGGGGCGATGTCCAACGAGGGAGCATCATCAATCAGATTTACTGAATTAATTTAGGATTTTTCCAGGTGCGGCAGAATGCGGATGCTGAGACTGACTCGAGGTGGAATTTTCAACTCAGATCAAGTTCTTGACTAAATCAGTAAATGATCTGATGTTTTCAGGTTCAAAAACACAACTATAAGCTGGGTTTTCCGGCAAAGATTTTACTGAGTCAGTTAAGGACATAATTTAGAGACAGTATTAAACGACGAGAGGTTAAGGATGATTTACTCTGATTTGCTTCCACTGACGTAGAGACTGAGTTTAAATGACGTGACAGTATCCATTATTACTATCAGTTAACTGAAACGAAGAAAGAAAAAAACCTGCCAAGCTGGAGAGACTGGGAAAAAAAATAAAAAAATCAGCACCGCTTGGCGGATGTTGTCAAAGTTACAGAAAAGCTGAAAATAAATAAATAAATAAATCTCGGCAGTGAAAACGCGGCTACAGAGAAAGAAAGAAACAAACACTGAAACAACTTAAACTCCGAGTCAGTGACAAAACCAAACAAAAACCAAACCCAGCAACACGGAAAACCAAACAGTTCTGGAGCATTAAAACAATTTTTAAGTTGAAAAAGTCTAACTAAAAGCAAAACAATATATATCTGCTTTTCCAATGAGTCTTTGCTGAGAATATGCGTAGTTACAAAGCCGCTTACAGCCGTGCTATTTGCAGCAACTTGAGTCAGTCACATTCCGGCGGCGGCTAAGTGTTAATTGTGAATCTCAGATGTCACATTCCTCTCACACTCCAAGCCTTGCTTTCCAGCACCACTCCACCTTGGAGGAAGGATGTCGTAGACCGATTGTTTTATTTTGCTTTTTATTGCCAGGCTTTTGCTCTTTACGTCGCCTTTCCGGGGCACAATTTGACAAAACTCCACAAAAGGTAAAGGTCACATCTTGTCAGGTCAAGGACGTGTTGATGGCGTCGACAACGGTACCCAACTTTCGCTGTCTGCAATGAAGCGCGGCACTCGCTGCACTTGCTGCTGCTGTAGATACTTGCATCACTTGTAGAGAAAGTAACGATTGTGCAGATTCAGTTGCAGTATATAGGCGTCACCACCGTGAATATGTAATAGCACAGTTTCAACAAGCAAACGATTCCTACCCGCAAGTTTGGAGAAAAAAAAGCAAAAAAAAAAAGCAACGAAAACAGACAAGAGTACTAACAGCAGTGCTCACATGAGGTCGTTTTCGGGTGTCATAACGAGACAGTTTTATAAGCTTACTAGTAAATTTGCCTTTGTTTTAGTTTTTCTTGCACGCCCTGGTATGGCCTGGAGATCCAGTGGAAACAGCAATGTCAATCTTGTGGAAAATCTGCAAAGTGAGTTGAAAATTAAGAAATCTTATGTTGTAAACAACAGAGTGATCTTACATGGTTTTAGTACATATATATATATATATATATGTATGTAGTTGTGTGTGCATGTCTCCAGGTTAAGAAAGAGAGCAGTGTTGGCCTGAAAAGTCAGAATTTTAAAGGCCTGTTCTTAAGAACCCACAAAGTTGCTTAGTGAAGTAGCTTTGACGACTTGTGTTGTGTGATGTCTTTCCAATGTGGCTAAAACTGACTGCTGTTTGGCTGGTCAGCTTATTAGCTATAACTGGTTCACTGGCCATTTTTACTGTGAGGCGTCTTGACCTGCAAACGATGGAAGAAGAAACTGCCACCATTGAGGATAAAGAGACTGATGTTCTCATTGCCCAGTTGGAGCATCAGTGGATGCTGTTGGACCTGTCTGGTCACAGCTGCAAGAATAGAAACAAAATAAAGGATGTGCTTCTGTGGCAAATCACGTGGCCAAGATTTGGGGGCAGATAACATGCTGTTTTCATGTTAAGAGCCAATGTGACTGAAGACATCAGTGCTAAGTGGTGCGTTTCCAAGTTGGTGAAACTGTATTAAGATCTGCTCCTGCTGAAAAGGTACCAAGGCACAGGAGCTTCAGCTGCTGGTAGACAACTAGGATGGTTTGGGAAGAGGCACAGCAGTAATAGCACATGATGCCAAGTTAGAGTGTCTGGGCTGTATATAATGCCATCAAGTTTGACCTCCTTAGTTCCAGACATCAGTCACTATGGTGTATGTTGTAAGTGTTTACGGTTTGAGCCAGAAAGTGTGATACATTTGTGTGGTCACAAATTGTCATTTCTTGAGAGATTATGCAAGTGACATCTTTCTGAGTTTCAGTGCATTTTCTTATATATATATATTATATATGAACAATACTTGGTAAAGTCTACCTTGTATCAGTGGAGATGTTTGGTACACATAGTTCTGAAAGTAAAACAGCCCTTTTTTCAATGGATTGATCTGAGAACTTCCAAAAGTTTTGGAATGAAATTTCATAGTATTGTTGCTGTGTCTATATCACTAGATATCATAAATTATGAGGTCAGGGCCATTGACAGAAGGCTGTTCTGCTTTCATTTAAATTGTGGATAATGCTGAGTGCAATGTTCATTTTTGATAATCATCTGAATATATGAAAGCAACAGTATACATAGTTTTAGCCTTTCTCGTCAGACTCAGTGTGCTGGCTTGTAAATTATAAGTAGCCATTGATGCACATTTTTAGAGGACATAATGGGACAAAATGGGTTGGAGCTAGAAAGTCCATAAGACACAGTGTCCTGACAAACTGGATAATGACAATAAAAACGTATTTGTAATGCATTCAGGCACGCCATGAGTGCTAACCAAACAAAACAACAACAACAAAACCTGTTAAGGTAAATATGCATTACACATACAGTCAGTCATTATGATATTGTTTACATGTATTAGATACTTGAAATGGGGGGAGCTAAGTACAGTGCATAGTAACATACACACCTCGCACACGCAAGAGGTGAGAAAACTGGATATTAGTTTTAGCTGGGATAGAAGTATTGTGAAAAGAGGAAGGTTTTTAACATTGTTTTAAAAAACAAAAGAGTTCAGCAGTGCCTGAGATCAAGGGGGAGTGAGCTGCAATTGTGAGTCCTGTCCAAAGTAGGGAAAAGAGCTAAAGTTGTAAGTCTTCCATTTGCATTGTTGGAGCTTGAGCATGTGAGAATCATAAGAGGAGTGAAGCATACAGGGCAGAGTGTAGACATATATATATATATATATATATATATATATATATATATATATATATATATATATATATAATAGCAGTTCAAAGAGGTAGAAAGGCCCAGAACCATTTATAGCATGAAAGCACAGGCATGTAACTTTGTATTTGATGTGTTCTGTAATGGGAAGCTAATGCAGTTTTTGTAGTATGAATCTTGCGGGAGAGTTTGTGTGTGTGTGGGGTGCGGGCATGCATGCGTGCGTGTGCGCTCACAGAAGTTTCCTGACTGCCTTCGTTCTTCGTTTTGTAATGGGCTGTGTGCTCCAATTTGGAGAAATAGCACATAAAAGAGTACATTATTATTATTATTATAATGCAGTGCATAACAACATTTTAATATAGTCTTGGTGTTGTTGTTGAGGGTCAGTGTTTTGTGAAGCAAGCGGAGGCTCACTTAGAGGCTGGAGAGTGTTGAGTAACCCCACCCTTTCAGATTCTGATTTGATCCCAGGACTGCCTGGACAATGTTGCAATGGTTACCCATCCCAGGTAAAGCAGGTAGACTTTCACATTGCCAGTGGGGTCCTTTGACTCAGCCAGTTGTTTGCTGCAAAAGACACGTTTGACTGAGTGCACTTTGCTGAGTATTATGCATCCTTGTGTTTTGTGGCAGAAAACGGCATCATCAAAGATGTGCGAGTTGCGGAGGCGATGAAGCAGGTGGACAGAGCCAACTTCTGCAAGTACAATGCCTACACAGACTCACCACAGAGCATTGGCTATGCTGTCACCATCTCTGCGCCACATATGGTGAGTCTTTGAGCTCAAAACACCTGTGGATTGCGCCTTGCGTAGATTAAAGGCAGCTCACGTTCAGTGGCTGGGACATGCGAGGAGTGCGGTGGTGGTGGTGGGGTCAGGGGGGGGGATCCTCATCTACAGTGTCTCCTGATGTGATGAGGAAAGAGGACAGCTTTGAGTTCTGCTGCAGGTGTGAAGATGGAAAGGCTGGTGTAGCACCTTTTGGCCAGAGCTGTTATGAAACAGATACCCACACAGTAGATCAAAATAAGAGATAAATAAAAAACAGTTTTTAGGTGTCCTGTCAAGATGGACTTGTTTTCCATGTTGTGATATGTGATTGCTTTGCATGGCTCTGCATAAAGAGAAGCAGTTGGCTTTTAACCCCTGGCATTTGAAGAGAAAAGGATTGGGGGCATTTTGAAGAAATATCTTCATTGACAGCCTTGGGGTTAATTAGTGGTGGGTTTTGAAAAAATCTCAGTTGTGCAACACAGTATTTGGGGGGCATGCTACTGAATTTACTTTGTTCCCCAGGACTTCCATTTGGAAGAGCTGGATCCATGTCAGGATGTTGGCAAACTGCTGGTGCTTGAACTTGAAGAGAAAATGTCGAGCTCTGTGTGGCAATAGGCATACTGCTTTGTTTCACGCAAAAAAGGCTTTTGTGACACACTTACTAGCTGGTGTATGTATCTGTTGCTCCCCCATGTTATCACAGCAGCACATAAAAGATCCTGGCCATACTGCCAAAAATGCAGGTGGCAGGTTACAGCTAAACACACATGCAGCCTACCTATTTGGCTTTGAATAACACTGTAAACTAGTGCAGGGTGTATGGTGTACACAAAATGTGCGCCGAGAGGGCAGCAGTTTCATGTGGCGTGTAACAACCAAAATAGCGCTGTAAGTAGTCTACACCACTCATGGTGGATACTCCAAGCACGCTGTGTAAAGCTACAGTCACCCATTCAAAGTCACTTGCAACTAAAGTGCAGTGAGTCTGCTTGGAAGCGGAGAATAGCACCATATAATTTTATAAAAAGCAATCAGTCAGTCAGTAAAATCAACTCAACCACTTTCAATCTTACACACTGAAGCAGTTTCTACCCAAGTCTTGCATGATGCCGGTGTTTGTACGTACATGTGTTCCAGTGAAACGCTCTTCTTGTTTGCAGCATGCTCATGCGCTGGAACTGTTGTCAGCTCAGCTGTATGAGGGAGCCGCGGCGCTGGATGTGGGTTCAGGTAGTGGCTACCTCACTGCCTGCATGGCTCTCCTGGTGAGTTCTGGCCTCCTCCATCTGTATAGTTCTCACTTTCTGGCCTCCTCCATTTGTATAGTTCTCACTTTCTGGCCTTCTCTATCTGTATAGTTCTCACTTTCCGGCCTCCTTCGTCTGTATAGTTCAAACTTTTCAGCCTCCTTCATCTGTATAGTTCAAACTTTTCAGCCTCCTTCATCTGTATAGTTCAAACTTTCTAGCCTCATTCATCTATATGGTTCTCACCTTCTGGCCTCCTCCATCTGTATAGTTCTTACTTTCTGGCCTCCTCCATCTGTGTAGTTCTCACCTTCTGGACTTCTCATCTGTGTGTCCAACTTTAAAACTTTGAAGGCCCTGGCTCATTTACTGCATGGTGGGTTATTTGGTAATTCCATAATCCATCAAACACTAATAATATGGATGACAGGGTCTTGAACGTGTGTATGCAATCTTTTTGCATACATGTACACACAGGTGACCTCAGATTGTTTCATCTGAAAGACTTTTGTAAAGTCTGGAGAAATCTTTGACCTGGCACATCTGTGTGGTGGCCACGCTTGATTGTGCGTAACTTTTGGCTTTCAAGAGCAAGTGACGCTGAGTGCTGTCACTCTGAGCCATTGGCTTTCCTCTCTTCTCTTGTGGACAACTTTCTGCTTTTCAAAATCCCTGTTGTGCTTAGAACAAGAGCTGGAAGGTTACTGATTAGTAGGCACACATTTTGGTGGCAAGTCCTATATTTTTGTATTATGGTTCGCACATAAGAAGCCGTCCACTTTTTGTTGTTGTTTTTGAAAATATGAACAAATGGAGATGTAACTTCAAAAGTTTAAAGATTCCTTGTTATAAATTGCCCCCCATTTTGGACAGGTTGGAGAGAAGGGAAAAGCTGTGGGCATTGACCACATTGATGACCTGGTCAAGGAATCCATCGGCAACGTGAAGAAGTCTCCGGTGACAGCCAAGCTTTTGGAGCAGGGGCAGCTGAAGTTTGTGGTGGGCGACGGCAGGCAAGGGTACAGTCCCGATGGGCCCTATGACGCCATTCACGTGGGAGCCGCGGCGCCGGTCTTGCCCGAAGCAGTCAGTATTATCAGTATTTCAACATCAAAAAATCATTCTAAAGCAGACAGGTCAATAGCATTAAATTGCTTTTGCCAGGCTTTAAAGTTCAGATTCCACCATGCACAGATGTTTTAGTAATATTGGTATCTGACCTGGAAACAGGTGTAATAACTTATATGGAAGTGGTGGGACTTACATTTCTTTACACTACTTTTGACTGGCATATTGTTTGAGTGTATTATAAAGTGTTTGGCAGGCTGTCTTGGGTATTAACTTTACTGGATTTTTGTCTTGGAGACTGAGATTTGTGAAACATTGCAAGCTCCATTGATCTTCACAATTTCATGCTAGTTTTGGTGACCTTGACATAATTCCAAGACTTCAGGGGTGTTAGAAAAGCAAAACAGTAGTCTGTATGTTATAATGTGTGTGGGTATTATGATGAAAAATATTAAATGAGTATTTCAAAAGGAATCGTTCTGTTTTGGAAAAAGAAATGTGACTGATATTTTCTCAAGGTGCAAAGCTATATTGTTGAAACTTTGTATGATGATAAACACTGTCAAGTTTGAAATGTTCAGACATATATTTTGATCACCCTGACCTGTTTTAAAGATTGCATGTGAAGTTGAACAGTACAGTTAAAATCCTTCTTTCCAGTTTCAACCGAGCAGTTGTTCAGCATTGCTTGACTCCATGAATTGTTTTGTACATATTTAAAAAAAAGTTGAGTTCAGTCTAAAGATCTTTTATTTCATTCATGGAATAAGCCCACACTCTGAATCACTTGAAAACAGGGGGGGGGGGGGTCATTGACGCTGTGGTAACGTCGGGTATTGGTGGTGGTGTGTGTAGCTTGTGGAACAGCTGAAGCTTGGCGGTCGCCTCATCATCCCCGTGGGCCCCACAGGGGAGAACCAGAAACTGATGCAGATTGACAAGGGCCTGGACGGCACGGTGACCAGGAAGAACCTGATGGGGGTCATCTACGTGCCCCTCACCAGCAAGGACAAGCAGTGGCCAAGGTGGCACTAGTTCTCTTCCCCCCTCTTCAGCCACCTCCCTCCACTCCTTCCCCTTTTGCATGGTAACTTCGGACTGCTCTGGGCTTTGCTGTGTGCACTTCATGCGCTTGTGCATTGTATCTTCTTCCTTTTTTGAAATGGGGGGATTTTTTTGGTTTTTTGACTGAAGTTTCATTGGTTTCAGGTCTTAACTAATCTGTTAATGAAGTCTCTCTCTCTCCTCTCCTTCTCTCTCTCTCTCTCCCTCTCTCTCTGTTTCTCTCTCTCTCTCTCTCTCTCACTTTCATGTATTAGTCTATTAATTCTCTCTCTCTCTCTGAGTCTCTCTCTATTTGGATATATACTGTACCACAAAAGAAATGCAAATCTGTTTGCTCAGATTAACTTTGTTTCCTGACTTTGGGTGTACAACTTTGCTTTGCTGAGTGTATGGTGCTTTGAGTGGCTGGAGGGACTTTTGCCTGGCACACAGGTAGCATAGGGTCTGGCATGATCAGTCATCACACCCTCCCTTCCCTCTCCCCACCCTCTTTACAAAAGTCACAGTCACGCATTTGTGCCTACCCAAGGTTCAGTGGCAGTTGTGAAAGATTTTGACATTTTCAAATCAGTTTGATGATGGTGTGAGATGTACTGTAAAGTGTGCAGTTAAAAGCTTTTGCGACTTAAGGGTCATGTTTCAGCCATGTGCAGTAACGCTGTGCATGTTTATTGCTTCTGCCTTTCCTTCCCTTTATTTTGCCTTCCATTTGTTTGATACAAGGCGCATTTATTCATGAGTTATCCTTTTGCTCCAGTTTGTTTGATAATTCTTGACAGTCTTTTCTTGTTCAGTGTTCATGTATTTGATGTTATGTACCTGTGATAATTATCTACAGTCTTTCCTTGTCCAGCATTCCTGTGTTTGATGTTATCTACTCTTGATAATTATCTACAGTCTTTCCTTGTTCAGCGTTTATGTATTTGATGTTATCTGCTCTTGATAATTATCTACAGTCTTTCCTTGTCCAGCATTCCTGTGTTTGATGTTATCTGCTCTTGATAATTATCTACAGTCTTTCCTTGTTCAGCATTTATGTATTTCATGTTATCTACTATTGATAATTATCTACAGTCTTTCCTTGTCCAGCATTCCTGTGTTAGATGTTATCTACTCTTGATAATTATCTACAGTCTTTCCTTGTCCAGCATTCCTGTGTTTGATGTTATCTGCTCTTGATAATTATCTACAGTCTTTCCTTGTTCAGCATTTATGTATTTTATGTTATCTACTCTTGATAATTATCTCAGTCTTTTCTTGTTCAGCATTTATGTATTTCATGTTATCTACTATTGATAATTATCTACAGTCTTTCCTTGTTCGGCATTTGTGTATTTGATGATCTACTCATGGTAATTATCTACAGGCTTTCCTTGTTCAGTGTTTGTGTATTTGATGTTATCTACTCATGATGATTATGTACAGTCTTTCCTTGTCCAGCATTCCTGTGTTTTATGTTATCTATTCTTGATAATTATTAACAGTCGTTGCTTGTTCAGCATTCATGCATTTGAAGTTACTCTTGATAATTACCACTAGTCTTTCCGTATCCAACAGTCATGTGTTTGATTCAGTCTACTCTTTTTCAGCCACTCCTATATTTCTTTGCTCTGTGTGTTTCAGAGGGAGGAAGTCAAGAGAAGACCTGTGATTGCTCACTCAGCGGTTCATCATTTCTAACCCTCTGCCATGCTCTACTTGCTTGCTTTAGTGACACAAACTCCCAGAATACCACAGCCTGTGACTTTTCGACTGTACCGACAACGCTGCCAGGCACGGCCAGCACCCTTTTGTGTTGAACGAGATGCACGCATTTATTGAAACTGTATGCTGTTGAATAGCATGTTAAATAAATGTTCAGATTTTGTTCGGGTTTCTTTGAACGTATTGGTACTGGGCAAACTGAACCTGTCACACCAAAAAAAACTGAGTATATATTATTTTGTACTGACATGAACAAAATGTGAGTGTGTAATGATCATTGTTGGGAAACCCAGGTGGCCAGGTGTGTGTCAGACTTTAAGGCTTTATATACCTTTGGTGACTATATAGATTTGCTGACTTGGTGATATATGACTTATCAGAGGAAGGCTTTGGTCACTTCAGTTCTCAATATGAAAACAATGGGCTATCCACACCCAGAATCTTCACTGGACGATTTGCTGTGAAGCACACCCTTGCTTTTGTTTCTATTCTCACAGCCATGATCAGATAGGTCCCACAGCATTCACTGACGCTCAAACTGGGCAATGAAAACTTCAGTCTTTTCATCTTCAGCGTTGGCAGTTTCTTCCATTGTTCACAGGTTAAGACACCTCACAGCAAACAGTGGCTGATGACTTGGTCACAGCTCATAAACTGATTCACCAGTCAGCAGTCAGTTTCAGCTGCATCGCCAAACTGACCAGTCAATCAGCGGACAGTTTTGACCACATCACCAAGACTTTGCTCAACACCAGTTGCTAAGTACTTTGATTAAAATAAAATAAAAGCCTTGGCAAAGTCAGCGAAGCTTTTGTGTAGAGAGACTTTGCCTCGTGACTTCACTATATGTTGAGAACAGGCTTTTGTTGTTAGAATTTCATTCGACTGCACAAATGTTGTAAAATGTGAAACTTTGCTCAGTGGTAGTACTTGTCATGGAGCTTTGCCCAGCCGGGCCGTTTTAGTTGACCTGGACCTGATTTGAAGGGCACAGTGGCATTAAACAGTTGAACCATAATTAGGGAGTTTGGTTGACCCTTTCCCTGTCTTTATTACAGCATACAACAGCATAGGAAGAGTGTTCCCAATTTGATTATTACATAATACAACAGTGTAGGAAGAGTGTCACCCATTTGATTATTACATAATACAACAGTGTAGGAAGTAGGTCCCCCATCTGATTTTTACATCATGCAACATTGTAGGAAGAGTGTTCCCCATATGATTAGTACATCATAATTATGACAGTGTAGGAAGGGTGCCCCATTTGATTATTGCATCATATGATGGCATAAGAGTGTTCTCCATTTGATTATTACATCATACAACAGCCTGGGAAGAGTGTTCCTGTTTGATTATTACATCATACAACAGCCTGGAAGGAGTGTTCCCCGTTTGATTATTACATCATATGACAGCATAGGAAGACTGTTCCCCATTTGAATATGACATCATACGACAGTGTAGGAAGAGCGTTCCCCATTTGATTATGACATTATATGGCAGGGGTGGAAAAGTGTTCTCCATTTGATTATTACATCATATAACAGCCTTGGAGGAGTGTTCCCCATTTGGTTATTACATCATACAACAGCCTGGGAGGAGTGTTCCCCTTTGATTGTTACATCATACAACAGGCTGAAGCAAGAATTACTGCTAGCGTTCTAAAACAAGATCCAAACACATAAAAAGTTCAAACGAACGCTTATTTATTATGACACAGACACACAATCTGCACATTTTCGAGGTAATCCCCTTTGTCAAGCCACAAAATGACACTTAAACAACAGTTAAACGGTTAAAAATGATGGAAAATGAGTTGAGAAGCGAAATAACTTATCTTTTTTTGGTTGAGCTATGTTGTTTTCTTGTCTAGTGCTTGGAAGAATGTTGGCATGACAATGACATGTACTAGGTGTGATGTAATGAATATTATGTGATGTAAAAATAAAATGGAACAGAAGAGTATAGAGAAAGGTGAGGAGATGGGAAGGGAGGGGAAGGGGAGAGAGAGAGAGAGAGAGAGAGAGAGAGAGAGAGAGAGAGCATGCTGAGCTTTGGAATACGGATTCATAGGAGAAAAAAAGAAGAAAAGGGGGTGGATCCAACCTTCGAAAAAGAAGGCTTCCAGTTCCAAACATCCCAGGGGATGAATGGGAAAACCAGAGTACCCAGAGGAAAAAAAACATTATTCGGAGGCAGTGAAAACCCTTTGATATTAATCTTGATGAGGGTTACTCTGTCATCAAAGCTCAGGACAACAAAAACAAAAACAAACAAACAAACAAAACAAAAAGAGAGGGAGAGAGAGAGCACTACACATGCGCACATACACAATCACACACACACATATATGCACTATTGCAGTTCTATGGTAGGCTACAGTGAAGGCATCGGAGGGAGTGGGAGCGGGGAAAAAAGGCTGAAATAGACACCAGCCAAGTGACGGCCACGTATGGTTGTAGTCTTTCATTCCTTGCACCTGGTTTCCTGCTGCAGAGTTTATCAAGCAAGTGTGATTCTACGTCTTTTCTGTCATTCACACTGTGAAGAGAAGCCACAGTCCTTGTACACGAATGTTGTCAATGGTGTGGTCAGTTTGGTTGAAGTGATTAGCAACAGGTTTGTCTCTTGGGTTTTTAATGTCTGCAAGGTGTTCTTTGAAGCGGGTGTCAAGGGAGCATCCACTTTCACCAATATAGAGTTGAGTGCATTTGGTACAGTGAATGACGTATATAGTGTTGTACGTCAGGCAGTTGAACTGCTTTTTGATGTTCATCTGGTGACATTTATGATGACATCATACAACATTCTGGGAGGAGTGTTCCCCGTTTGATTATTACATCATATGACAGCCAGCCTAGGAAGAGTGTTACCCATTTGATTATTTGATATCACATTACATCCTGCAGGCATTCAGACTTTTTTGCTCATTCTCATGCAGAACAAACGTCTCCAAATGTACAATTCTGGCTTGCTAAACTTCTTGTTGAGACATTTCTCTGCTGGAATCAGAACCTGCAGTACAAAATCTTTGGCAGGAGGAAGGTTCAGTTGAACCTTTGTAGGGTTATTTAATAGAGAAGATCTCACATGTTATGTTATTTGTGACTGGCATATTAGACTTTGTAGGGTTATTTAATAGTGGGAGAAGATCTAACATATAAAATTAATGATAACTGACATTTAAAACTTTGCAGGGTTATTAAATAGTTGCAGAAGATTTCACATATAAAGTTATTCATGACTGGCATGTACTCGGAAGAAATTTGATGCATTTCTTTACTCTGGAAAAAGAAAAGAAAAAAAGAAGAAGAATAGGTGCAACATAATAAATGTCACTTTTTCTAAGTCACTGTTTCAGCAAGATCGTTTTGACTTGGAGGATAGCTTGTATTTAGCTTGCCTAGTTTGTACCAGTTTTTGGTGATCTTGGCTTGATTTCAAGACAGCAAGAGAGTCTGAAGACAGAAAGTTGCACTTTCCATGTTTTAAATGTGAGTTGTTTGAGCTTTTGCTTAAAAAGAAGAAGTTTTTGTTGTTGTTGGTATAAATATATATGCTTTGATACCAGCATTTCTAACAAGGTGATTTATTTGATTTTTAAATTTTTAGTTAGAAACGATATCTGTTCAAGTTTTGATGCTCTTGCACAAAAACAAAAAAAGCAAAAGAAGGCACCCCAGTATGGTTGACTTGTGATGGGTTTTGTACGTTTTACGCTGTTTGCTTCTGAATGCCTTTACATGACTGAATGACTTTAAGCTTGGTATTGAGTGGCTTTAATTGTGGTTTTGAATGACTATACACAGGTGGAATTATTTGGTGGAAAGTACACAGACAGATCTTGTGCTGCTTCTTTGATGAGCAACATTCAGTCTTTCTGTATCTGTAGGCATGCTTTTCAGCACGTTTCTCTCCAGCAGAAAATGTGCCAGAGCTGATTTTCAGACATTTGTTGTTGAAGTGAGATCATGGAAACTCCAATGATGACAAACTGAAGAGTTACATATTTATATACTGGTTTCAGTTATCATGAGCCAAGTTTAAAGTCACAGGAGATCCTGAAAACAGAATGTATTTTCAGGCATGGGATTCTTCAGATTGTTGGCTGAAATGAGACCCTTTTGAGGGCATGAATAGCCGTTTTGACAGCATGGCAATCAGCAGATGTTCTTGTTAGGTGTGTTTGGGATTGTTCACTTTCCTGCTGCTGCAATCTTGTGTCTGAATCCTGAATGTGAGTTGCCTGACAGTGATTGTTTTTTTCATTTTCTTCTTGTCCTCATTTCTTTTTTTCAGGTTAATTTTGCTTCACATTTACTGTAACAGTGCTACTTATGTCCACAGTGAACTAGCGGCAGAACCAATGGTTGATTAATTAAAATGTGTTGACTGAGCTAGCAAAGAAAACATATTTCCAACTTTCATTTCAATGTGGTTTGCCAAGAGTAGCTGTTCTCAAAGGTCACATTGCATTCTTACTTTCGGTTCAGTGTGGTTTGCCAAGAATAGCTGTTCTCAAAGGTCACGTTACGTTCTTACTTTCAGTTCAGTGTGGTTTGTCAAGAATAGCTGTTCCCCAAATCTGCCCTGATATAATGGTACTGGTTGACTGGGCGTAAAACACCAAGTTGCTTACTTACTGTTCCCAAAATGTACCTCAGATGTTGTATACTTTTTAGTGGAGTCTTCTTCACTGAAATGTGGGTGCGCAGTTTTCATCACAGGGCATTCTTGAAAATGGGGGTTCTGAGATTTCATTAGTCTGCTTCATAACTTGTCTTTTTGGAGGCACTGTTTTGTTGTTGAAGATTGCACAAGGACGCACCGAAAAGCACTTCCTGTCACAGAGATGTTGTTACGTGTAATCGTTTTCAGCATTGTTGGTGTGTACAGTGAAACTTATTTAAGCTAATTAAAGAATAACTCTATGAGAATAATTTATTACTGTTTTATTCTTTGACATATTTATAACAGCTACGTGGGATGAAGGCCATTACAGGTCATGTCGTGAAGATGTTTTGCAAGTTTATATATCTAGCCAACGTCAGTCCCCTCCAATCTCCCAGCATGTCGCAACATTTTCTACAGTCTCTGTTGTACCCGAATTGTTCTAGAGGGTCACTTCATCAGGACCATCCTGTGTGGCTTCTGCTTCTTTGTGTGGAATGTTGGTATCAAATTAAAACACACAGTATGGATTGTTAGGCTAATATTGTTCCTCCCTGTAATGTTTCAGATCTGTGCATGCTTATGTGTTTGGCTTGTTTTTGCACATAAAAACACACTGTACAGGATCATGTAAAGTGTGTATTTGTAGAACCTAAAAGATTGTACCTTGAAGTGGTACTGATGGGTTGTCATCCTCAAACCAGAAACAAATTGGAAGCATTGTCAACCATAATGACACCTTTTCAAACAGTGAGACTGGAATTTGTATTGTGTACTAAAATATGTTTACAACAGCGTGAATCTTTTTTAATCCAAAACTGTAAACAGTCTTGTGAAAAAGCAACTGTGGAAAGAAAATCTCCCCACTACCTCTGGATAGGTTTGATTTTTTTTTGAAAATTATACTTTATAGTTGTTTTTTATGAACAACACTTGTGGATAATTTGTTAAAGGCGCAATGTGCATATTGTGGTGTATATATTGAGATCCTCTTTAGAACAGCAGGTTATCACTGTTGCTTTGGTTAAGCCTTTTCCCCTGCTGTGCATGTAATTATTGTGTTTGCTTCAGAAGCAGCATTTGTGCTGACAACCAAGAGATTCCAGTGTAAATAATAATTTTGCTGTAGCAACTTTTCTGTTGATGGTTTCCTACTTTTGTTGAAATTTATTTCTGTAAGTTCCAGTATTTGATAAATAAAACTGAAATGCTTGTACACCGCACTTACTTTTTTCATCAGACTTCTATTTCCCCTACTGTCCTTGATAAAAGTTTTACCACCAGTGTTTCTTTTACATATAAAAATGACACTTAAATGTAAAACCTTCTACTTTTTGAGTTTGGAAATTTACTGACAAGTAGAGTTTGTGTTTTGTTGCATAGAATCAATAGAGTAATGGCCCCTTACTGTATTCAAAAGAGTAATGGCCCCTTACCTGACAGTGCCAACACAGTATCAAGAAATGAACAGTAACAAACCTTTAATTGAGAATAAGAATGATAACTGAGCAGTGCCTGCTGGCTTTATTCCTCCATCAAGCAGGACCGGTGAGATTCAAAGGAGGCAAAAGGAAAATGTATCTGATAATGACTTGTGCATGATCAACATTACAAAGTTCTTTAAACAAGAATGTTTTAAAAAGTGCATACTTTATTTATAGGCTAAAGTTTGTGTGCCTTTGAAGTCGAATCAAGGTTAGCTAACTTAGGAGTGGAATATGTAGCGCCCAGCCTAACTATCCAGGCTAATATTGTTTGAAGGGTCTCTAAATTTGAAGAAATATCACCACTACAATGCCTTGCATTCAAAGTCAAACAACACTCAAATGGGCCCAAGCAGTGACATAGCAGTATAAAGGTTTATTGGTTTTCGTTTTTACACTTGCACACATTTATCACAGAATCAGACAACAGTAAACTGTAACAAAAGAGAGAGAGAGAGAGAGAGAGAGAGAGAGAGAGAGAGAGAGAGAGAGAGAGAGAGAGAGAGAGAGAGAGTGAGAGAGCAAGTTTAGAAACAAAATAAATGTGTACAATTTTTTTTTTAAAGTCTAACAAAACGAGGAACATTTAACATTTTGGAGTTGTAAAAAGGAGTCAAAAAGTGAAGTGAGACGTGAACACGAAAATACAAAGTTAGTAACATCTTCAGTCTGATGTAAACTTGAAACAAATTTCTGATGAAACAGACAAGTTAGTCAAACACATGAAAATTTAAGATAAAAATGGAAATGAGTATGGTTGGTAGGTAAATACTGAGAATCACTGGAATGTATGCAAAGAGTAATTATGGTGCACTATACACCTCAAATAATTCAAACTGAAATGCTACCCAAAAGTTGGGAATTATTTTCTTACAAAGTTTATGCCCACATGGTTGTCCTTGCAATGTAATAAAATGCACTGTGTAGCTTGTGCCAACACATGTACGAGCTAATGTGTCTTTGCAATGAAATGAAATGCAGCGTGTAGCTTGTGCCAAGACATGCATGAGCTAATCTTGCACCTTCTTCACCTCCTCCCTCGGTCAGCTCTTCTTGTACAAATATACAAGCCAGTAAATGAAACTAAATTAAGCTTGTCCAGCTGTAAAAAAGATAAAACTGCTGAAAAATATATCAAACTTGCACATCAGCAACACTGGTATAAAAATGGAGAGCATGCCTCCCTGCTCTAATGTACCTCAGTTCATGAACACATTGAGAAAGGGAGAAAAAGATTCAACAGCGGCAGGATTTTTGTTTGGGTTTTCTAGTACACACCTGCAGAATGATAGGACTAACACAGATAGATGTAACTATACATAGCTTATGGCAAAATCCTTGAAATGGGTATATAAACAGGAGTATCAAAACTGTAAAAATGAGTACAAAACGGATTTTTGTCTAGCCAGACCAATTACATCTAGTTTAAAATATTGTATTCCTTCTCAAATCTAGGGTGCTGAAAGGTGAGATAAAGTAATGTAGGTTAGTTAGTTGTTGGATTTTAATGTCATGTCAACCACACTGGGTTACCTCACTGGCTCAGGATGATCCAATTTCATCATAAGTAAATGCACATTTCAAAACTTTTCTTATATGTAATGTTGGTGCTCAATTATGAAACAACTACCAGAATATCAATCAATATCACACATCTGTGTTCATTTCAGAAAGGTTTCAAAGAAATGTTTACCTGATTATTAAGAAACCCTGTACAGATCAGGCATATTAAAATACAGAATGAATACAGTAAAATCCCTATAGCTAGGCAAAACTGCAAACAAATAGGTATAATTTATTCAACATGTTCAGTTAGATTAACAAAATAATTATATGAAGAAAAAGAGAGACAGAGCGGAAAAAAAGAATGAGATTATGTGTCGTGATCTACAAAAAAAGTAGTGCTCTAATGAGCAGAGGTGACAATTTCCACATTTTGTTCTTATTGCACATTTTTTTCAAAACAAATGCAGTAAGTGACACAGCCGCAATAAATACAGACCTCTAAGCAAATCCAGAGGCAAGTGCAAGTCAACAAACTGAGGATCACCCTTCAAGTTGCACACACTAGAAAGGAGTCCTACAATATCAATCATATTTGTGTGGATCGTCCACCACCATTTCACTTGCTGAAGTAACCAATCAGCTGACTTTTCATTCCCAAAGGGCAAAATGTACACACAAAAATGCATCTTTCAAGAGGAAATGGGGTAATGCTCATGATGAAGAATGAGTTAAAACCCCACAGCACACACATTTTTTGACACAACCTCTGTGCGTACTGATATTTAACACATGGCATAAAATGACAACCCCGTTTTTGACACAGCAACTTCATGAGAAGATACTGTCCAACTTTTTTCAGAAAACTTTTATGTCAATTAGTTCCTTCTCTTATTTTTGGTCAATTCTTTTTGGTTTCATGGGAGTCATGAGAATATGGTGACACAACCTTAAGAAATCGCTGAACACAAGCTGAGAAAAATCAAATCTCCACACAACTGTTAACACTGGGTTCTGGTAAAAACCATCATTCATGCAACCACACACTGCTCACACACAAAATCACCTTTCAGCATTCACAGTACATATCTCTTTGGCTTACTGACAAAGTGAATGTCAAGTGCCAATTCACACGAGCAGGGATATCAATCAAACATGCACTGGATAAGAAAATATTGTGTTACTGATGGAACTTGCCATCAAAACAAATAAACTGAACAAACTTTAGTATTCCCCTCAACACCCCTCCCCCCTCAAAAAAAATGAAGAAGACAAAAGGCAAGCAGAGGAGGATACTGACTGAAAAGTAAAGGAATTCCAGCGTTCCACAATCATCTTTCCATCTCCTCAACCCTTCCACATACACCTGTACAAGCATCATTATTCATATACATGTCGGTACTTGGGTACAAAAAGCGGTGGGCGACCTCAGGGAATGAAAGATATATCATCTGAGGGCAAGAGCATGTGAGATAAAGCTACAAATGATACAACAGCCAGTTTGTTTCATTCAAGGTGGCTGCCTTGACAAAATTCTTGGTTTCACTGGTCTAGGGTGAGTTTGCCTCATTAAACGCAATGTTCGAGGCTCACGCACCCTTGAAAGGTGACAATTATAAAGAGACACTGTTTGCCTTAAACAAATTTGAGCTAACACACACAAAAAAGTCATTTATCTCCCTTTGCAGGATATGCTAATTGTCTCCCGAGATATTGCTGCCATCTGATCTGAGAGAGAACAGAGAGCCTGAGAGAGAGAAACCAAGCATTTAGAAACCTGACCCCAAATCTACCAGCTGCGTAGTTCTAGCATGGGCTATGTTCGGATCAGCTGTTCTGCAGGCTGTCTGCTGAGAATTCATTATCTGAAGATCTTTGCAGTGTATTGCATACTTTCAGGTTTTGGGGGGCAGCAATACATAAACAATGATGTCATTCAAGTATGTAATGAAGTGTTAGTGGTAAGTTTTAAAACATGATAGTTTTTCTTGCGGTGGCAGGACCCTAGAATTTATTCACATCACTCCGTTTTCAAAACCATGTCTGGGGTTTGGGATGTACCCCCTTTCCCTCTCAGTAAAACACAAGAAATTTTATGAGACATTTGAGTCTTCTTCAAAAAATGGTGTAATATGCACGGACTTGTTTGCAATTAGAATATTAAACAGGAAGACAGTTACAGAGGCTCCAGATAAAAACAAATCTTTTTTGCTCTTGCAATTCATGCAAACAAATATTGCAATTCAACACAAAAAACGAAACAAAAAAGCCCCATGTCCACAATGTATTAATGTGCAGATCATGTCTGTCAATGGAGATCAATGTCCTTTCAGTGTCACTCCAAAGAAACAGAATTGTTCTTTTTACATACTTTCCCTTGTCAAATACAAAACTGATGTAACCTTTCTCCAAAAAGACCTCCCTCCCCCAAAACAACCCCCCTCCCCAAACCCCACTGTCTTCTAGGAGAGTGCTCACAAAGTCTACAAATACATCCCGTTGATGAGATAATCAGCCTCATTGGAGTGAAGTGGCCTGCCTTTTCGTAATCGACGGCGCACGTTTCGCAATCGGCAGGCCACAAAAACCAGGAGGATGAGGGTGAAGGCGAGGCCCAGAGACAAGGCAATGATGGGGCCCTGCATACTGGTCGGCTCCACCTTCAAGTCCATTTTCTCCCTCGAGATGAAAGTGTTCTGGCTCTGGTTACCCCCATCACCAGCCTTTTGGGATTCTTTGTCCTCCGTCGACTCCGAATCATCATCTTTGCTGCCGCCTCCTTCCTCAGAAGAGCTGTTGGCACTGCCTGCAGAGTCGGAGCCGGCAGAGCTTTGCTCCTCACCAGTCTCTGCTTGGCTGCCCTCATCTGTGTTGCTGGGTGAGTTGGTGTCGTCACTGTCGGCTGAAGATGGGGCCTGGTCTGTGTCCGGGTGGTGGCCACCTGCACTGTCCCCTGCAGGTTGTGCAGCTGAAAGAAACAAATGAAAACTTTTTTTAACCGAGGAAAATTAGTGGACTTCATCACTCCCATTCGTAATAATGAAGGTTCAGTGTGTCATGTTCCTGGAAGAGTTTTCAATCCTCAGCCAGCAATTGTGTGGGGCACTTTTAGTGCAGTTTCCTTCCATTCCAAGAACTGGTTAAACAGTCCAAAACTGCTGTTCTTGAAAACTTTGATTCACATCAGACTTTGTGAGGAACTGGAATTCAAGCAAGAAGTTGTACAACATGATCTAAGCAGATAAAAAGCACTTTGCAATCAACATCATAGGACATCCTATGGGCAGGGAAAGGGTCATGGTATTATGGTCTCCTTCCATATTTTTTCTTAAACCACAAAATTGTGAACGATATCTTTTCCAGGCAGAACAAGGTCGTCAGTCAGTGAACAATGCAGAGGTTTGCTAAACAACTGTTAGGTGCTGTTGTGTTGTTGATATATTCCATTTATCAATTCTATGCCATTAAATCCTACATAATGTACTACTAAAGTCTTATCTCAAAATTTAAGTCCAGTCAGACAAGCAAAAACAAAAACAAACAAAAAATGTTTACCACACAGATGTACACACACACACACACACACACACTGATATATCAGCTTTTTTCTTTCTTTCTGTTTTATAGACCAGCATACAGACTGCAGGTCCTATAATAACTGACAGGCAGAAGAACATGATAAACTGCTACTCTGTAAGCTTGTGAAAGAGAAGGGGTGTCAAGACTGCAGACCACACCTCTAAATGTTCTGATAAAGCGATGCATATTAAATGATTTTTATCTACTAATTCCTTCATCTTACCTTGCTTATCTCCCTCAGAAGAGGCAACCTGATGTTCATCACTGCTTTGACTGGCACCTGTAAGCAGAACTTGCTATGTCATCTCATTCGCATGAACCTCCAGCAAAACCATGAACATGAACTGTACAGTGGATACCCCAATGACAAAGCACCTGCAGGAGAAAACACTGTACAGCAGAAATTCAGCCAACAATTTTTTTTTTAATGTCAGAGATGTTCACTTTATTGTTCAGACAGCCTAATGCAGAAAGCAAAATTCCACGTACAGGTCTTTCATATGCTCCTCAAAATCAGTTAAAATGAAAAACAAACATTGAAAACAAACAGTAACAAAACAACCTTTTATTGAAACTAACCTTTCTTGCAAATGGTATCATTAATTTATGATTAGTAGGAAAGGTTTCCAAACAAAACTGGTACCATCTTGATAAGCCCAGAACATAGGGGAGAGAGAGAGAGAGAGAGAGAGAGAGAGAGAGAGAGAGAGAGAGAGAGAGAGCAAAATATTTATGTGAAAAGAAAAAAAGAAGTACTTGGGTTTACACTAGAGGTTATGTTTACAGACAACCTTTACAAAGCACTGCCAAAGAAATGGACTGTAACACGTTTCAGAGATTTTTTGGCAATGAATGAGATTTTGTGCCCACTGGCACATACAAAAATATGCCGTGTTTGCATATTTTTAGATGTGCCGGTGGCCACAACATCTCATTGCAAAAAAAATCTCTGAAACAAGAACCAATAAAGCAAGGAAAAGAAAAGAACAGGCAAAAAACAAAACCCAGGAATTATATAGCACAAACAAAAACACCAACCCTTCTGTGTGGGTTTTGCAACCTTGGGCTCAACTCCTGTTTCCTTGTGTGGTCCACCTGCACACACACACATACACACACACCATTCAGTGCTATTATATGTGTTATAGGAAAACATCCCACAACCAACCATGGACAACAAAACTAATCTGCCACTGAATCAAAGCACAAAGGTCAACACACAACTCTGCTATCATTTAATTTATAACCAAAAATAAAACACCCACAAAATTCAAACATTAAGTCAGAGATATTCAAGTGCAAAGTTGTAGGTTTTACTGTTATCATTTATCAGTTATCTCATTTCTGTCCTATTTATTTTATTATATAATGCCAATAATCATCACATCCTCCACTGATAATATACCAGCAGTCATAAATATAAACCTGAATTTTTTTGGATGAAAGATATCAAGGCATCATAGGATCACCAAAGAGAGCAGGTACATCAACCCAAAAATCTGATTAATCTTTGACATGTTCTGAACTGGTATTCACATAAAAACATGCAACATTAACACTCCATTAAATAAAACACATAATATACACACCAAAAACAAGGTACTATTACAACTGTGCAACAATAATTTATCATCCGAACTGATACAAAATCAGGTCTGAATACTAAATTCATGTAAACATAGCGAAACACGCCCAAGCAAACGAACAAGCTTACAAAGCTTTTAATGTGACTAGGCCAAGATGGATAAGCAAACAGAAAAGAAACCATTGGCAAATAGAAGGAAGGCGTGACTGACATCAGTGTTAACACCATTCTTCTTTAGCATACTGGGCCCTGCTCTACTGATCTGAACACCAAAGCATAACTGACACAAGTGACAGTGAAGACCTCATGTGCCCTTGTGAAGACCTCACGTTCTGTACTTGAAGGCTTCACGTTCTGTACTTGTAGGCTAACTCATTCATCAAACATTACATGACAGAGAAAAAGGAAAGCAGGAAAGATCAGGAGTGAAAGGAAGTTGTCAAAGGGAAGTGTTTATCTGTCAGTGCTTTGCAGAGGTCTTGACCTCACTGGTTACCTTAAAATTTAATTAGGCCTCAGCTCAGACAGTGCACTCATTTCTGTTTACACAGGAAAGGTAATTTGACAACTCACATTCAAATGCAAGTGCGCACACACACACACACACACAAATCTGTCTTCAAACGCATGTGCACACACACACACACAAACTCTTTAAACCCCTGTGATGTTGAAAATGGTACATCATCAAGCAGAGTGTCAAAGATTTCATTTAAACATCTGAGAAAATAGAGGAAAAAAGTCTACTATTTCCCTTAAATATGTCCGAAGGTTTCTCAAGCATTATGCTCATGATTTTGTCCCTAGGCAGCAGTCTGTCAAAGTTTGAACTCAAATGAGTAGAACCTGTGCATAAATTTTGAAAGATCTCCAAAAACAATCATTATATATATAAAATAAAAATAAAAAGCCAGTACCAAAGTCCAAGGTACATCTGGAGAACATGTATACCTTTTGTTCAGTTCAGCTTGAATACTTTGTTAAAACTGACTTCCTGAAAATTACAACATTAAACATTTCTACAGTGACAGACAGTCTAATACTATTGATTACATACATAATTATCCACTCTTTTGTTGTTGTTTCAAGCAAATCAGAGAGAAGAAAGTAAAGCTGATCAATGAAAGAAATCAGAATACTGTACACCTTGCTGAACAGATGCCAGCACAAAACAGTGCAAAAAATATGGATAAATGAACCAGTGGGAGAAAGAAAACAATAACAAACAATTGAGACTGAAAATCCATAGTGGACAAAATGGACATCCACTGAAAAAGAAAGCAAACATAAAACCACCAATACTTGAATACAGAGCATGCAAAATCACACTATACAGCCCAGATTGGGGCTGAGGAGGAGGTGAGCTCAGAGAGATCTGTTCACGGCAAAACAGGCACAACACTAAGTCTGGATACACAAATATTGCACAGCTGAAAACATGGAACAAAATAACATTAAATCTATGATGTGAAAGCAACTCAGTGTCACCTGGACCTAGACACGCTGGGTAAAGTGCTCACAAAACAACAACATCCAACTCACATGTGATGAAAAAAAGCGTACAACAAATGTACAGCTACAGACATCTGAAATCACAGTAGTGTTTTTACCGTAACCTAGCTTGTTATCGGGTCTATAGGCAGGGATATCATGGCCACCAGGATAGCTGTCTGGCTCTGCATATGGTGGATCAAACTCTCCAAACTCATACTGCGGTGAGGGGTATCCAAAGTCCAGGTAGCCCTGCTGCGGATAAACTCTCTGGCTCTGGGCTCCTGGGTACAGCTGGTCTGATATTCCAGGGTACCCACTTCCCTGGTTCCCCGGGTTTTGAGGGTAGGCACTTGGGTACCTGCCGTAAGGGTTGTACTGTTGTCCAAAGGTTTGCTGGGGCAAGTACTGGTCACCAAAACCGTCCAAGAAGCGAGAGGGCCCTTGGGCATCCACGTCCCCCAGTTCCGTCGGGTTGAGGAAAGACTTCTGCCCGCCATTGGTTTTGTGACTGGGAATGCCAGGCTCTCCAATGCGAACGTCATAAGCGGAGTGGGGATGAGCCAGTTCAGGCACGCCTTTCCCCTGAGCTGGGTGGTAGACAACATCCGGGCTGGCCTGCCCTTTGCTGTGACCAGGCACTATGTAGGCTTTCTGACCATCGATCAGCTCTGGGGCTGTGTCTGTGGGATGGAGCCCTAGTGGGTGGGAACCAGCCCCTGGCCCGGATTTCGCTGGGGGTTGGGGTAGGGCTGGATGGACCACGTGGGAGGCAACCTGCGGAGTTGGGTGGGACTGAGGCAAATTTTTCTGGATGGAACTTTGCTGCTCATGTCTGGGTAAACCCTGCTGGCTGGGTAGTGCCATCTGCTGGTCTTTTGCAGGACCGCTCCCTTCCACGTAGATTCTGTTTTTCCCTGACTGGGCCTGACCGGGCAAAGACTGGGCACTAGCGTCTGGCTGTGGGGGTCTCCTGGACTCGGGAGCAGAACCCTGCCCGGCCATTTGACCTCTGGGTGGAGGGTACTGCTGTGCCCCTGAAGACGGATATGCTGGGGACCCCAGGTTCTGGTGGGGCTGCTGGGAGTCGGGACCCTCATAAGACTGCTGTGGCACATCTTTGTGGGACTGCTGGGATTCATGATTGTCATAGGGCTGCTCAAACCCTGGGTTATTATGGTCTGGCTGTTTGAAATTGGAGTTTGGGTAGGTCTGATGGTAACTTTGGGGATACTGCTGCTGCAAGTCTCCTGGCTGTGACAAAGGATTCTGGAAAGGTTGCTGTGGCCCTGCTGGGGGCTGCATCTTTGGCAGTGTAGGGTTCTGGTAGGTTTGCTGTGACCCCGCAGGCTGTTGCTGATTGGCTGGTGCAGGTTGCTGCGGTGGTGACCCTGACCCCTTGGTAGCTGCATCCGCTGAACCCTTGTTCATGAATTCATCATCAATGTCGTAGCCAGTGAAGGAGCTGGGGGGCAGGGCTTGATGGTGAGACTGTCTGGAACCCAGTGGGGGCTGGCCCGAATTCTGAAACAGCTGGGATCGCTGTGGTTCCATCTGCGGTGAGTTGTAAGCAGGGTAGTGCCCTGGGTCACTCTGACCTGCACTTTGACCTTGTTCTGGGAAAGCCTGCTTTGAGCCAGGACTGGGGGGTTTGCCCAAACCATTACTATCAGGGGCATTCATCCCTTGTTCGTTGTATTGAGGCTCAAGAAAGCTCCCATGAGGATACGCCTGCTGTTGCTGTTGTTGTGCTGGAAGGGACTGTTGTGGAGATGGTTGTGCCAGAGCTGCCAATGGAAGTTCTTGCTGCCAAGTCCTGATTGGAGGAGCCCCTGCTTCAGATAGACAAGCTCACATTGTCAAAACAAAAAACAACTACCTTTTCATCACAAGTTTCGATACCTTGTTGACAGAGCCAAAAACAAAAAAAACAAAAAATAAAAAATCTTTCAAACCAAGAGCAAATGTAAAATTGCACAGTTTACACTGTGACCCAAACATAATGTCCAAACTAGCAGCAGCTTGATGAATAGCTTTTGTCCTTGAGAGACTGAAACGCAAAGCAGATGAAGAAATTTTCCCATAACTCGCTTTCAGAATTTTGCAAAAACAAATACCAGACAGCCAGCCAGCTCAAAGGCCTGACACTAATCACTAAATCATAAATGTAGGCTTGAATTCTTCAGCTGCATCAAAAGTTTCTAATGAAAGTAAAACCATAAGTCAGCTGCATACTGCAGACTTGAACAGCTAACCAAATCTGCTCTGCTATCCCCTTTCCTAGCCCAAGTAACACTTAAGGCTACTTGCAATGTCAACATGCCCTTCAAATAACTACATGGTTGCCACAGTGAGTCATCTTCTGCTGTAAACTATAAACACAATATAATTATGTTGCCCTGAGCTAGCCAGCAGCTGGAGAGGGTAAGGGTGGGGCTATTGTTAAAGGCGTGCACATCAAAACAATGCTCATTCTGTTCCACCAGTCTTTTATGCCTGAGGACTCACCCCACAGTGTGCCACTACCCCTATAACCATTTGGAGACAAGCGCTGTTGTGTGCATTATGGGGGCAGCTGCGACGCCTGACAATGGCTTACAGTTAGTCAGAAGGCCTGTCCCATGTTTCTGGACTCCTTAGTACTTATTACTGTTTGCCTGCACACTGCAAGGCTGACCAGACAGCAGTATTTTATGTGTGATTTCTCTCTGGTACAGCATGTATTATATATATACTGATCTGTTCGGCAGAGTTTTTGTGAACGGAAACATTTGGATTTTTGCCAAGCTACCACCTTTAAATACAGAATGTCATAAATGACGTTTGTTGTTCAAGGTTGGGGACTGCTCCGCAACAGCCAAGATAAATGAAATCCCATCTAAACCAAACCTTTAGGTCACTGCTTTTAAAACACATGCTTCAGCACTCTAGTTTAGCTCTGATAAAATTAGCAATCAGGTCTACAGATAAAAAAATACTCTATCATAGCACACACACACTCTTACAAGCAAAACCCCCCCCCCCCCCCCCCCCCAACATGTACTCATGCACTTGCATCACTACGAAAGAATACTTTATTGAAGGGATGTATGTAGGGAACATGTGAATTTTAACTGATGGATGTTTGTTTCACATGAAAATGGTTTTATGAGAAACATGAAAATG
The DNA here is from genome assembly GCA_018857735.1 of Alviniconcha marisindica. Classification (NCBI taxonomy): domain Eukaryota; kingdom Metazoa; phylum Mollusca; class Gastropoda; family Provannidae; genus Alviniconcha; species Alviniconcha marisindica. The sequence continues at coordinate 1,353,357 of JABMCL010002967.1, forward strand.
TAGACCCTTTAATGCAAAGAAGTGTGAATGAGGGTGTGAAGGTATGAATTGTAATGATGGACAGATGAATACTGTTTGGATAAGCGCCCAACAATGATGCGCTCGGGAAAAAATAAAAAATAGCAGGGTAAGCAACAGGCAGAAAGTGCACACTGATACACTTTCAAATTCAATAAGCCCTCTAGAAATACCAGAGTGTGTAATGCTGCTGTATGCAACACAAAAGGCTTGTCAGGAGGTTGTGACTATCAGTTCTGGGTGGGTCTTTTGTTGTGAAACCTGGATCAGAGCTTCTGAACAATGAGATGCTTCAAAAAATGAAAGGTCTGACAAGAGGAGAGCTGTCCTATATATATATATATATATATGACTAAGTGCCAAAAGGTGTGCATGAAAAGAGGACACAGTAGGTTAGAAAAAAAGTATGAAATAAAGTAAAAAGAAGTAGGTTTTTAGAATGTTTACTATATTGGTAATCATCACTTCAAAGTGGAAGATAACGACTTTATTAGTTTTTGAGAAAACGAGCTTTAAAAGATGAAAAGTGTATTATGTCGGATGTCAGGGATTGCGACACAAAAGTGCTACTTTATGGCTGGTAAATTATTATTTTTATTCCCAACCACTTTAAACAGATTAAGGATGTCCTCATAAGTATTTTCAAATAAATTTATTGCAGCCTGACTTCTTACAAAAATATTGACATGTACTGTTTGTCGCAATACCTGACATCCGACATAATTAAATATTTTACCTTTTTTCTGACAACAAAAAACACAAAGTTTCATCCATTCTGCCATTCAGACATTCTAGCGTAGGTAACAGACACACTGGAAAGTCAGTTTTGAGGAATTTGTTTCTTTTCTTGACATAGCACAAAAAAAACTACACAAAGTGTCGAACATCAGCATTACAGCAAAGTATGACAATGTCATAAATGTGACTTGACAGTGCAATAATTATTGAAGATTCTACATTTCTCTTCAACTACAAATGTAAAAACATATATTTAAACACAGTGCTACATTCAACTTATGATTGTTGGCTTTGTTTTACTGCAGAATCATAAAATGTCGAACATCAGCTTGCGACAGTCATAAGACTTGACAGTACAACATTAAACTTTCTCTTCAGCTATAAAAATACACATAATGTAGTAAAGTAGTATGTACTTAGATCCAGAGTACTGCATGCAACTTCCTTTTTGATAGGCATTACATACAATTGGCTTGTAATTATAGCATTGTAACCCTGTTGAGCACTTCCGACTGGCTATCTCATACTTCAGTCAAAACAACAACATTTAACAGAAGTCTAAAACACCATACCACCTCCTACAGTATAAAAAGAAACTGTACCTTGAATGTTTCAAGAGAAAGCACACCAAACAGCACAGCACTAAGAAAAAGAAAAACTCTTACAAACATGAAACAACATTGAATTTTGTGTATGTCACATCTCCAACTAGGTCAATCCAGCTGCTTGCCGGGGGAAAACCCTGACTGGCACCCTAGCCATCATCAACACTACTTACTTGGGGGGCATGGCATACTCCAAAGGTACTGATTTTGGAAGACGTGAACAAAAAGTCTCAAGGGTGGGCACAGCAGCCACATCCTCAGTGAGGTCATTCCATCCTTGATTGCGTTGGGAAAAAGAAGAATTTCCTGTAGTCAGTATGACACTTGACAGGAGGGCACTGGGTATAACAGGGAATGGGAATGATGGGCTCCTGTGATACTGGGATAGTCACCTGTTATTCACTTGGTGTCAGTGGCTATGGAGCCATGGTGATGGTGGAAGTTATAAAAGTTCACCAGTCTTGCTTTCCTGCACCATGTTGGAGATATGGTCAGCCTAGTCAGCCAATCAGCATGTTGTTGACACTGGATATCCTGCAGCATCTCTGTGGTGTCCACCATGCTGCCTTTTGCTGTACAGACTCTAGGCCGTTGATCAGGTTGTTGTTTGGGTGCCAGATAGAGCTTGCATATTCCAGGACTGGTGTGACAACTGCCTTGTAGGCCTTGCCTTTTATTAAAGAGGTGCTGATCTTCAGGGTTCTTCCCAGAACCCAGGGTCCTGCTTGCTTTGTTGGTGATGTTGATGTGTCTCCCAGGTGGCGTCTGAGGTCAGTGTGACACCCAAGAAGTGAGTACTGTTGACTGACTTGAGCATCTGGCCATGCAGAGCATGGTAGTGTTTCCTCTTGCTTTTAGTAACACTTAGGATGTCACATCTGTCCAGGTAGAAGCACATGTTCCATCTGCTTTCTCATTACCCATACAGAAATTGTTTAGATCATTTTGGAGTATTGCTTGATCTTCAGCTGTGGAGATGGGGCACTGACAGATGGTGTCATCTTCAAACAATCTCAGTCTGGAGGTAGGCTGTTGTGGCAGCTAGGTCACTGATGTATAGGACAAACAATTCTGGGCCAAGAACACTGCCTTAAGGCACCTCTGAGTCCCATGGGACAAAGTTCGACTTCATACCATCAACATGACAGCTTGTTGATCTCTCAGGAAGCTCTTGATCCATGTGTTTGTTCTACCGGTGATCCCATAATGGGACAACTTGTGAAGCAGGCCACAAGGTCTACCAGTTTCCCTGCCTGAAAGTCATGTGCGAGTTCACTGATTTTAGTGATTAGGCCAAGGAGTTGGGTTTCACATTCATGAGCAACCACATCTGAAGCCATGTTGTTCAGGAGCTATGATGATGTTGTCTTAGTGCATGATGCTACTGATGACAAATGCGAGGATCTTGCACTAGTTGCAGATGACACTTGTGAAGGAAATTGGTCGAAACTTTTTTGAATGGTAGCATTCTTAAAGACAGGTGTGATAAGTGTGGTTCTCCAATCTTCAGGCACAGTGCTGCTACTGAATGAGGAGTTGATGATCAAGGTCATATTCATAGCAGGGGCAATATTGTCCTACTCCTGGTCATGTCAGCAGTTATTGGTCTGAAATAATAAGACAATAACAACCACCATGAGAAACATCATCAACAAAAATTCCTATCCACAAACATAATGTATCCATAAAAATTAAAATACAATGAATAATTCAATAAAATTAAAAGTATCAAACCTGAACTAAAACCAAACAAGCAAAATAAAAAATCTAGGAGTACTTACTAAACCATCCGTAAATGACTCTTAGTAGCCTTACAAAACTTAACAAAAAGGTGTCAAATGTCATCAGCACCCTTTTGGGGTAACCCTGACGTCCGACCGACTTAATCCTCGCAATTTTTTAAATATATTTTTTAATGTTATTACTGGCCGTCCCCGATTTCACAGGTCGATCTTGTCAAACGAAGCGCTATGCAATGTTGGGATGGCAACTGTCATATTTCACAAATGGTCTGCACTGTGCAACTGGAAGTTAGTTTTACGCCACATGGTGATCGGACGTCCAAATTACAGCAAGAGCTCATGCTGCAATATAATTCTTCATTGCGATACTAGCACAACGTCAGCCACCGCAAATCTCCCCCTTTGCTTAAAAACGACACTTCGTCCTACTGCGCTCTAACCTGAACACAAAAGATCATCTAAATAACTATTAACTAGCTGATTTAATAAAATAAATGGTGTAAAATTGTGATCGGACGTCAAGAATGGTTGGACGTCTCCCTCACAACAATAATTGCGACGTACCTTTCAATGTTCGCAGCAGAAGATTCCTTCGACGCCATTCAAATCAAATGTGACCGGGAAGTGTCACGTGGTACCTTCGTGTTTGTTGACAAGTGTAAACGTATAATGTTTTGTTTTTCGCTCACAACTTGTTAGATAGTCGGACGTCATATCTTACGACAATATTTGAGGAGCGGCAAATTTTGTTAATGTAACAAAAGTTGTTTGGTTAAATCTTTTCAAAGCTGCTGAGTGATTGACCGCGAGTCTGATGTGCATATGACGTCACTTCCGCTCATGTCAAGGGTCAGAGTTGTTTTCAGTCTGTTGTCGAAAGTTCGCGTTTCGTATTACGACACAGATGACGTCCGATCAAATAAAGTTTGATACGCTTTTTGCAAAAGCATAATTTGTTGGAAGTTTTTCTGATGCATGGATCTTGTAAAACGATCTTTCGCGAACATAACAGATGTGATAAATATAACTTTCCTTGTTTTCTTTAACCAAACCACGCCGACAGAGACGGGCTCTGTGCCACTGTCCGCTTTTCGTGGTTGAATTTCAGCAGTAAAATCACACTTTAACGGACATATTCCCAAACCGCTTCAAAATTTCTGCTGCTATTATTTCAGCTATATCCTTGTTCATTTTCACACACATCAACCCACACTATGACAAAATATTTGTTTAAACATCTTTTATTCTCAGCACAACCAAGTCACCCATTGCAGACCCACCTTTTGGCACTTAGTCATATATATATAAAATGGTTAAAAAAACAAAACAAAACAAATTTCCAGTCCAAACACAATTTGCTTATAACATGACCAAGGGCTGTGTGCTACCTTGCAATGCACACAGGATCAAGTATAATGCTTTTATTTTTTATTTTTTTAAGTCCACTCTTGGACTGTGATTGATGTTTTTGTTTTTTAATTTGGTAACAGTGGTAACAGAACAACACTGTGTGAACATCAATCTTTATTTCAGAAACTTTTCCCCAAACATTTTCGGCTTATTTGTTGTCAAAAAGATGATGTGTCATGTTGTACATCATGCATCTCCCTGTTCATTTTGACCCACAGGCATATATATAGCACCAAGTATTCATGTATACTGACAATTGCCGAGTCATTTAGATCTGCACTACAGCCCTAATATAACTGTGACATTGACCATTTCCTTTAAAAACAGGTATATTTTGTTTTATTGGAATAAAGAACAAGAAGAGGCAAATAACAGGATGCAGATTTTCACTTTCAAAGTCAGTTTTGACCCAAACCATATTACACCACGTCACCAATCTTGGTTGCAGCTGCTCTTGCTTTGCTCACAAACTATGTTAAGTGTGTACATTTAACTCTTCAAGCAGAAGGCAGTGATAGGCATAAATCTCCTGCAGTCATTCCCTGGTATCAGATATCAGGCAGACCCAGTACAAGGCTTGAATAGGCTGTGGGCTGAGATAGCTCCCAGCTCCTGTTGAAACATTTCAGGTTGTTCACACTGGTGACCGCTAAAACCAAGTGCACATAAAGCAACCACAAAGGAAGATAGCACCACAGGGTCTCTGGATACTTGTGAACATTCAGCAGGCAAGGTATGTCAAACACTTTTTCTTATTTAGATGAGGATCAGCATCAGCTGTACGAAATTGAAAACTGAAATCCACTATCACTTGACTGGTTTTCAGATGTTGCAGTGACAATGCAAAAATGTAGTTTTATAGTGCATAAAAGACATGTAGAGTAAATGCCACTTTACTTTTTTTGTTGTTGTTGAAAAAATGAAAGAAAAAAAGAAGAAAGAAGACTGTCACTTGCACAGATCTATCTGTAACCAGTGTAACCACCACCACACATCACATAATCAGAACCCAAGCCATCTTTCTCAATAAGAAACCCAACACTTTCTTCCCTCAAAACAGGCAAACCAACCACCCTAAACCAACAGCAAACACACAAGAAAGTTAACAAACTGAAACAGGTTAACAATGATAAAGACCAGTTGGCAGCATCTCTTCCTGTTAACGTGTATGAACTATCATTGCAAAGGACCTCAATCTCTTCAACTGTGCAAAGCCAACCCTCCACCCTGTTTCACATGCAAATGCACTGTGGTACATAATTCATGAAGCGGACAGCACACACCTGACTCTGGACAATTGTACTCATCCGAGCCATCAGCACACTGCATGACTGTGTCACAGACCTCAGCCTGTGGTACGCACTGTGGCCCTCGCCCAAGAGTTCCCAGCTCTAGGCATTCAAAGTTGGACGGGGGGCACACTTGACCTAAAAAGGAACAAAACAGTCTTCTGAATTATCCTGAACAGACCCTTTAAAGGCCATGTACTTTAAAGGTGATGTTTATTATGGAGCGGTGTGGGATACTTTGAGGGTCTTTTACAGTGTAATTTATTTTTGTCACATCGTTTGTTGCACGTGTTTCCACTTCAGTGCCAACTTAGCTCTGCCAGAAGCTGAAGGCAAGCACTGATCACACATTTCAGTCTTTTTTCTTTCGTCCGCCCCCCTTCCCCCCCCCAACCTTCCCTGCCTCTGTGTGTGTGCATGTGTGTGTGGTGTGCTAGGAATACTATATATATATAATTTTTGTGATTTTATGTATACATTTTTGTTGACCTTGTAAAGCATGGTGTACTCATCCTTGTCAGTGAAATACTGCATTTTAGAAATGACTGCAATTGTTTTCATCACTATATGACTGATTTTGTATTGCAGTGATTCCTGACTGCTTTTGTCCACATGAAAATGAACAGATATCAGCCTCATGAACGGTTCATTGATTGCCCACAATACTGTCAACATTTTCCACCAACTGCAGTTTTCGGTTCAGCGTTGCTGTACATGCCACCATTTTTATTTTTTTTGTCAATTGATTTAAAAAACAAACAGTTTTTACTGGCTTCACTGCACACTTCACACTGCCTGATTGACAGATTCTGACCAAGGAGAATGAAGTTTATATATATATATATATATCAGTGATGGCAAAGAGCAAAACTAAGTGTTGATGACCGTGCCCTTGAGCTCGCACTTGACAAGAACCTGAGGCAAAACAGTTTGGTGTTTGCAATGTGTGTAAGTCTGTGATACCTTCTGTTTCTTTGCAGTCATTGTGTGGTTTGTTTAATATGACAAGTGAGAACATTTCACAGAATCACTGTATCACCATGAGAGGGTGGCTAATTTTCAGAGAGGGCAATGTACTCTTGAGAAGAGGAACTGCCTTCTAAGAGAACAAATCAATACTTGACATAACTATTCACTCATTTAGAATCACATGCAACAAGAGCGCATTGAGTCTGCTCAAGAGTGGAGAATAGCGCTACATAAAAGTAATCAACAACCTTCACGACATGACAAACTCCATTATTCAAATCCTCAAAGTTGGAGTGCTGCTGTTGGAGCAATGGGCAACACAGCACAGCAATGTACAGCAGTATGTACATACAGGTGTGGGGAAACGGCTGCACCTTCTCATCCAACACTGGGTTTCAGCTGAGGAACACTAATAAACGAGACAAGTATCATCTTCAAAAAAACTTACGGCAAATGTGTCCTTTCTTGTAGTATCCCTCTTTACAGAGACAGGTAAGAGAGCTGCAGACAGCGCTTGGGTCTTCACAGTGTATGTCCTGCTCACAGTGTCCTTCCAGTCCCACTGTCAACACACCACTCATACATTTGCCTCACACTTCAAACACCATCACAGTGCATTATTTTGCCCAGCAGGCCATGAATGAAACAAAAAAGTACATTATGCTGGGCTACTACATAAAATAAATAAAAGGTTGCTGCATACAGCTGCTTCTGTAAAAACAAATAACAAAACAAACAAAAACACAACAAACCAAACCACCACTACCTCCATGCCAGAATAAACTGTAATAGACTGCAGCTCTTTAGTAATATCTAGATACCCTTTTGATTCTGCAGATTTTTCATCCTTTCCAGTTTTTATTCTGCCCAAACCGCTGTCAAGGTTTATACTGGTTTGGTAGAAATACTTATGCGATTTCATGTGTGTGTGTGTGCGTGTGTGTGACTATGCATGATGCAACCATCTAAATGAAAGGTTATTTGATCTTTTCAATATTTGGAAGAGACAGGCCTTGCTCAAGTCTCCATTAAAACTCAGTACAAAGATCACTGACTGACTGAGATAACAAAATCAAGTGCACACTTTGTACGCCTGCAAACCATTGAACCTCTAAAAGCTGTCTGTAACCAACTTCAGCATCATCAACAATTCACCAGTCTACAGAGATGTCTGATGGTCTTGAATCAGACCGTTGCTGTATCCATCTACCATGTAAGGTGGGAGCCCAAAGCATTTTACAATAACACAACAACCACACACAAACAAACCTACGGACAGGGGATAGACAGTTTAGAAACAGTTATTGAACAGGTGAGTAAGTAAGTAACTAACTTGGTGTTTTACACCCAGTCAACCATTATGGTTATTACAGGTGAGTCTTGAGGGCAGTTTTGAAAGAAGAAGAATCAGAGTGGCAGAGCAGATGGGCCAGCACATGAAAACTATCTTTCATCAAACATTTTTTGTGTTTACATGACGGGTGACAAAGGTACGGGTGCTGGATCATAATTTTCTGGCTGGAGTGGAAGGTTGAAGGAGATCAGAAACATACTGAGGGCATGTGCCAGAGATGGAACTGAAGCTGACAGCTGAATTTTTCTTTATGACTAGCAATGTATTACCAGCAGCCAATGCTGAGTTTGAAGAGTAGGCTGGATGTGGTCAAATTTCATAGACATAGACTTACATATATAAGCCTTGCTGCTGCATTCAGAATCCAAAGTTGTCCAGTAAGTACTGAGGGAAACTTGCAAGTAGAGAGTTACAGTAGTCTAACTGAGTGAGCATAAGAGAACAAACAAATGAGTCTGGGTTGCTTGAGTGGTGAGAAGGCATTGTATGGAACTGATATACCTGAATATTCGTATGTAAAGGGCTTTGTATGCATTGCTTATGTGTTGTGACATACTGAGATTTGAATCTGGGATAACACTAATTTAACAGAGGACACAAATGGGACATCAGCATCTCTGATGTCAATGACAGTCAGCAAAGGACTGTGGATACACACTAATGAACAGAAACTAATGATACAAATCTGACAGCATCGGGAGTCCTTGCTTGTCTTTCCAAAAACTATGGAAGCACAATGCAAAGTGAGAATGCACATGCAATATCTTCCTGGTTCCTGAATGACGTACATCACGTAGTCCAGTGAGGGGAGAGTCAAAATTACCCAGTCCATCATCACATCCTTGTACCGGTGTAGGATACCAATCCTGTATATATTTTATGTGACGAAAGTATTACTGAGGTGACCCTATGTGGTTTATGGGACATTAAAATCCAAGAACTATCAAACTTGGGGAATCTACAATGAAGTACAACACAGATAATAGCTGACTTCACCACAGAAGCACAGCTGATAAATCTTAACACAGCACAGTGCTGATAAATACTTTTTCACAACAGAATATAATGTTAATACAGCTGATGTAAGGGAACCGTATCATCAAATTAGATGCCTGACAACAAATTAATGAATATTTTTACAATATTATAACTTAAAAATATATTACTTTAGTTTAATCATGAAGAAATTCTTCACAGGTTATATATATATGTATAAATGTGACTACAGGTAATAACACTGGGGACCCACCACTGTTTCTAATCATACTGCTTGCCTGAAGGTAACTGCTGTTGCCCTCACCAGCCCAGCATGGGGCTCTTTCAGCAAGAATAGAAGTTAGTCCAGGGGTTTCACAGTGAATAGCAAGGTGTGAATAGCTCCTAATGTGAGGCAACCACCCATATCATTGTACACCCCAAAGGACACCAATATCCAGCAGGACAAAGGAAGGGCCAAGAGAAAAAAAAGGGAGGGGGGTGAGGGTGCTAGTTCTACTACTACTAGTGGAGAGTCAAAATTACCCAGTCCATCATCACATCCTTGTACCGGTGTAGGATACCAATCCTGTATATATTTTATGTGACGAAAGTATTACTGAGGTGACCCTATGTGGTTTACGGGACATTAAAATCCAAGAACTATCAAACTTGGGGAATCTACAATGAAGTACAACACAGATAATAGCTGACTTCACCACAGAAGCACAGCTGATAAATCTTAACACAGCACAGTGCTGATAAATACCTTTTCACAACAGAATATAATGTTAATACAGCTGATGTAAGGGAACCGTATCATCAAATTAGATGCCTGACAACAAATTAATGAATATTTTTACAATATTATAACTTAAAAAAATATATTACTTTAGTTTAATCATGAAGAAATTCTTCACAGGTTATATATATATGTATAAATGTGACTACAGGTAATAACACTGGGGACCCACCACTGTTTCTAATCATACTGCTTGCCTGAAGGTAACTGCTGTTGCCCTCACCAGCCCAGCATGGGGCTCTTTCAGCAAGAATAGAAGTTAGTCCAGGGGTTTCACAGTGAATAGCAAGGTGTGAATAGCTCCTAATGTGAGGCAACCACCCATATCATTGTACACCCCAAAGGACACCAATATCCAGCAGGACAAAGGAAGGGCCAAGAGAGAAAAAAAGGGAGGGGGGTGAGGGTGCTAGTTCTACTACTACTAGTGGAGCCACAACCCCAGCAGGATGCCTGGTGGGGGTAATAACAGGGCTCCTGGAAAAAGAACAGATGAGAGCCACAAAAACTTATCCCCTTGCACCAAAATCACAGGACCCCAGCTAAGAGCTTTGTTCAGTCATGGACCAGTTTCTTATCATAGTATTGTTCACTGGTGTAGCTGTTATCTTAGGAATAGATACCTTACCTACCCTGATAATCAAGTGGCCAGGACTATCTGTGTGTGTGAGTGTGTGTGTGTGTGACAGAGAGAGAGAGAGAGAGAGAGAGAGAGAGAGAGAGAGAGAGAGAGAGAGAGAGATGGTAAACACCAAGGAAGAGCATAAGTAGGGCAGGCCAGATTTAGTTTCAGGTATGCTGTGATGTCAACCACCAATGACTGGGCCCAGTAAAGGTGTAGGAACAAAAGGCATCAGTTGGCACACCTTCAAGTCCTCACCTACCCGCTTACTAACTTACAGTCCCATTGTGTCCCTGGCAGCCATAGAGCATGCACCAGCTGAGAAACTCAACCAGGATCCTGTTTACTTAGAAGAGTGGAGTATACTTGGAGCATACAAGCTGAATTCCAGATCAGTGTACCTTTTTCATGTGTTCTTTTCTTTGAAGCACTGATGTATCAAAAGAGATTCTACAGACACACAAATGTGCTGGTGTTTTGAATGATGCTGATACTGAGTTGCTGTGTCTATCTAGTCTCCCCAACTTCATCCTGCGGTCACAGTTGTGTATATATATCTGGCTGCATCAGGCACCCATCCCACCTGTGCAAATTCCTGTAATCTGTTTGGAAGACCAAGGTAAGTGATGCTGGATTTCAGACCCATACTAATGTACTACAGTGTTCCTTGGTGTCTGAGCCTGGCAACACAGGTGACCCCCATCCCAACCTGGGGGATTTATCTTACAAAAACCCACCCTCCATACTTCACTTGCTAGGCTAAGAAAGCATGCTGTACTAGGGCCATCTTCTCATTATCTGAAACACTGTAGATGTGTAGAAACACAAACAAACAGAGAAACTGGTGACGAAAAAAAAAAAAAAAGGTACAGATTAGGCAATCAGACAATGCTAACTGTCTGCCAAATGTTAAGATGTGACCATTTACAAATACAACAGTTAAATTTGAATTTGATTTTTTTTTTAAACTGAGCAAGATTTTTTATTTTTTTAAACCAATCGTCCATGCAACCATTGTCAATGTTATGACTGCTGCAGAGCTTGGGCTCTATGACAACCAATTACTTCCACACAATCTGAACAAAAGTGGTATCATACACATAAAGCTTGACAAATTGTGCTTGTCACAGTGGTGTCATAAAAAGTTTGATGCTGAAAACATTGTCCCCCCCTCCCCACACCTGAGTCACTAATAATAATTATACATGTAATATATATATAATCTTCTGCTTTGTCAACTTTCAAGTCTCTTATCTCATCAAGCAATAACACCTTTCAACTAGTACATCACCCTGATATAACTGTAATGGTTGACTGCGCGTAAAACACCAAGTTACTTACTTACTTACTACTAGTACACTTCTAAATACCTAAGCTAGATTTTCATGCATGTGCTGTGAGAGAGAGAGAGAGAGAGAGAGAGAGAGAGGAGAGAGAGAGAGAGAGAGAGAGAGAGAGAGAGAGAGATTCAGTCAGTGGTTTTACTGATTTATTACAAAAACACATACTAGTTTTTTTGTTTAAAAAAAAGTTTAACTGTAAAAGTGCCTTGCGCTCATATGTGAGGAAAGGTGCAGATAAATATTCATCATTATTATTTTTATCCAAAGTCAACAACAAACAAAAAACTTGATTGGCAAACAAAACAAGAAAGAAAGGGAAAAAAGCACTGTCTGACAAAGATCACCACTAAACATTCCTGAACATATTTTCCACTTACAGACATGCACTGAGGCTTATCTAAAAGGAAAATTGTGTAAACAGAATGACAGGGTGAAAACAGCTGCTCAGTTCACAAGTAATCCTACTTCCTGGGTGGTAGGCCACACCTATTACAGTATTATGCAACACCCTACTGGTTGTGGTAAACACTGCATACCAGACATATAGTCTTGGTCACATGATCTGATTTCATTCTTGTCCACCAGACAGAGGCAAGTCTGACATCAGCCGCACACAGGGAGCATCACTAAGCTGGAGTCAAAAAGTAATCACAGGCCTATCTCAAGCAGGATCAAGCAGGAGGGCAATACCTCAGTGACCAGTGGAAGAAGAAAGACAGACTGGACTGAGTTTTTGTGTGTGTGCAAAACCACCACCACCATTCCAAACAGTGAAAAAACTTAAATCCACACACATTCCTTTCACTTGGAGTAAAACAAAAAGTGAGAAATCTCCTGGTGGTAAATTTAACACAGGTAAGACTCACAAATGAGATTTTTTTTATGAAGCTAAAATGAGCAAATTATGCTAAAGTGACTCAAGATAAGTGGACAAATGTAACTTTCATTATATATATATATATCTTTGCAAACCTTTTGTGACTTCAAAAATGGGTGTAAAAATGTATAAAGCTTGATACAGGTTATTAGCATGTACTGTTGAATCTCAAAGATCTCACAAACGCAGCATGCAAGAAAATACCAACATTATCTCAGTTACTGATTAAGTCACCAAAGACCAGTCCACCATCCATCCACAAAGACAGGGCAGCCCATAAGGTCTCAACCTCTGGCTTGACAATGGAGGTGGAAGCTGCCATGCATGCTTTCTGTTGGACTGCCTCAAGAGGTGACGGTCAGATCACACATGCCATCATCCTCACACATACACGCAGATATACAGCTTGCAACAAAAAGAGAAACCATGGACTGGCATGTGTCAATATTCAACATCCACTCTTGAAGACTCCTATGGATGTACTGTACTGGACATGCCAGAACCATGGGAAATGACAGAGAAGAGGGACTGGCAGGCAAGTTAACTACCGTGAGTCTTCCTCTCCTTCTTCTGTACAGTGACCTCTTTCATCACATTGAAGATTATGTCACTGTTAGTCACCTTAGTGTTAGGGATTGTGCAGCAGTTTAAAAAAAATGAGAACAACAACAAAAAACACAACCTTTTACAAACAAACATTGAGTCTGAGTGTCCCACCAGCTTTTGGTATCTCCTAGACCAATCTGGCTACCCTAGCAGGTGATGGGTCACCAAGGGCAAACCCTAAGGGAGAGGAGGCAGGCAGATGTGACCCCCGACCATTGTCCATCAACACATTAGTGCAAGAAGAGAGTCTGTTTGTATGTTTGCTTTCACTATACAGTTTTTGAACTGCCAAAACTCAACCCACTGTCCTCAAATTGCAGCTGTTTACTCTTTCCCTTCCATGTGATAGTCAAACAGAGACTGGTGGTGGGTGGGTGCTGTCCTCAGGATGTGGATGTGTCAACTGTTGTAGTTTGTACTTCCTGGCCATGCTGATGTAAAGGTCAAGAAGCAGACAGTTAACTCAGAACAGTGCTATTCCTACTTTTCTTTATTTTTAATGTAACACATGTTTTACCAAAGAAAAAATCTCAAACAACACCAGGGTCTCTCTTAATTTAAATTCTGTAATTTGCTGTATCTGTAAATCAATAAGGCACTCAAAAAAAGAAGAAGAAAAAAAGATGACCCCCTCCCCTCTCCCCCAAAAAGAGATGTAAATCTGATAAGGTACTCCTGAATATAGGCTCAGATTCCTGAATAAAGGCTCAAGTTAGTGTCATACAAGACACACACAACAGAGGAAAATACTGATGGACGTGCAACAGAAATACAAAGGAAAATGATGCAACTACAAGAAAGCAAAAATGTGCAGTGTCATAATGACAAAACATGGCATCATTCACTGGAGACGAACAGCGCAGACATAACACTAACAGTGGAAGCAGATGATGTACTAGCAACCCAGTTCTCATCCTCCACAGGGCAAAGTAAACAGAGCCATCCATGAAACTGAAAACAAGGCTTCTGCCATCTTCTATCATTTGATTTTGGTATTGTTTGCTTAGATTTTGGTTTCATAAACTTTCAGTTCCACATTAGAGTAAACACTACTATTGACAGTATCACTAGTGATTATTCCAAATCACATTTGTGTGATTGTAGGATCTGTCAGCTCTGTCAGTTAAAGAGGTCAGTTAACCAAGATACGTGAATTCTGTATCAAATAAGAATGACCAAAACATGTTCAAAACAAGTCTTTGAAAAAGGATGAAGGTTGTATTTTTTGTCACAGAGAAGGCAGATGATATACAAGGTGCTATAGTTTTTATTACAACTTACAAAACATCCATATGGGCACCAATTATAAATAGAAAGTATGAGCTCAGCTAGCAAAGTCACCCCAACACAGTAACAGTCAAATGAACAGTTTCATTTTAGTCAGACTGTTTTAGTTGCATGAAGCTGTGAACACAAATTTTCATTAAGATTACTAAAACTCTGAGTAAAACTGATACATCACAATGAACAGGTACAGATGTGATGGTTATTAGTATATTATCATGCATCATTTGGAAACTTTTACTAAAATAGTCCTAGAAAAAACAAATCATACACATATGTATGCATTATCAATATATTAAATTATTCAAAAATGTCAGAACTGAAAACCATCCTATTCTCTTTTGCATACTGACCAGTCATTTCCCCCCCTTCATTAGTATGCATTATGACTTATATATTTGCAGGGGGCATGTGTACATGTGTATTTAAATGTGATGAATACACACACTTGTAGACCTATGTAAGCACCCTGGTCTCATAACAATGACATTTACAAAATATATATTCTTATAGTGGCAGTATCTAAAAAGTATTAGTCTATTACTTACAATGTTACATGTATAGTCTCTAAGAAAGCCAAAATAAAAATGGTGCCAGTTGGTTAGTTATTGTATGACACAATACTTTTTAATAGATTCAAGAATTTTCCTAAGCCTATAATTAACAAAAACTGAAAAACAAAACAAGCCACCATATGTGATAATGATATAATACACCCCCTAAAACGTCTGGTCAAACCAGCCCATTATTCACCCCATTCCCTCCATGATGAAAGTATCTAGTTACCCGAGTGAGCCCGGATGGACACAGCAGTAGTAGTTGTTGATGTAGTGCTGGTAGCGACAGATGTAGATTTAAATGAGCCATCACTGTCATTGCTGTTGCTATCAGAGCCAGAGTTCAGGCCAATCAGATCCAGTTCACTGCCATCGGCTGGTGCCTGGTGTGAGTGGTGGCTGATGGTGTTTGACATGTAGCTTGAGTGGTGGCCGAACTTGCATTTTCCCTCACATCGAAAGAGGTAACAGTAGTGGCCACCCTAACAAGCAAATGGACAAGAGTGATAAACCTGCATCAATGTATGTCATTTATAACAATACCATAAATACTGAATGGGAAGAGTGTGAGGAAAAGTAATAAAAAAATGGTACAAACTGTTTTCTTATTTAAGGTACATGTATGTTATTTGTTAATGGAATATGCAACTAAAAGTATACAGACTACAGTATAATTTAACAGCTGAGCTTTAAAGATCAAATAAATGTAAACCCTAGCTCTAGGTCACATTCAGTGATTCACAATCCTCAAATTTTCAGTGTAGGTACACATGACGCAGATGGACACAGATGCCTGTCAGCGTCTATCCACATCATGTATACCTACACTGTCCAGACATAGTCAGAAAATGTCTGCATCAACGGATGACCAACACCTCAGAAATGGCCAACTGGTATTAATATCTGTGACACCTTGATCATTCCCCCCCCCCCTTTTTTTTTTAAAGAAAAAGATTTTAATTATAACGTGGAACCTCTGATAACAGACAACCATAAATTAAAAATCAACCAAAAGTACTTTTTGGACTGGTCTTTAACGTGGGGTTTATTGACAACATTGAACATATGAAAATGATGAGTAATCTTTCAAAAAAGAAGACTTGAAAAGGGGTGGTCTCATCATGGTGGTCTTTTATCAGGGGTTCCCCTGTTAGGATTCCTGTTATTTGTATTAGTTATTACTCAAACTATGTGTTTAAATTAATACAAATTAACCAGATTCAACAACCCAGTCCCTTATGTTTCTTTTACCCTGTCCAGTCTACACACACTGACAAACCAGCATGTGTTTGAATATGTGTGCGTGCACATACACATTGTGGTCTATTAGTATTACTCTAACTACAAAGGTATCCACACCACTGTGAAGAAGGAAAATAATGCATTAAGTAGATATATTTCTCAGCATCAGCATCAGCATCATAATAATCATTTTACAAAGTCTTACCAAACAAACCAATCACCCATGTTTGTTTTACCCTGTCCAGTTTACATATAATATATATATATATATATATATATATATATATATATATATATATACTTTGAGCACATTGTATTCCTATAACCACAGATCATCCCGATATAACTGCACTGGTTGACTGGGTGTAAAACACCAAGTTACTTACTTACTATAGCCACAGGTCTCCACACAACTGTGATGAAGGGGGAAAATGCACTGTGCATTATCCTATATGACTTAGTGCCAAAAGTGAGCAAATGGGGGGTCGGATTTTTGACTGTCAATAAAATCTGTTTCAAACACTTTGTCTTGTTGTTGCTTTGTGTGTGCGTTCATAATTGGTCAGTATCACAGTGGAAACAATATGAGCTCCAAATCTGGAGCAGCTGGAGAAATATTATTTTTTGAAAGTGAAAAGCGCCACAAAATTTTACGCCTGAAAACGGACACGCTCACGGTGAGTGCTTTCGATGCTTTCATTCACGTACATGACAAATCAAAACATTACCTCAGTCACCGATTTGCACAGAGGAAATATATCGCTTTACACAGTGCATATAAAATCGATTATCACTAAGTTTTGTTTTTGGAGATAGAGGCTCCGAAATATCCCTCGTCAAATGTTATGTGTGTTGAAATGTTTCATGACCAGCATCTGCAGACAATCTAGTGAAGAACTGACTTTCTCTTGCGTCAAAACTTTACTCCAGTCACTGTGGTACGTCACTGCATCAGGCACAATGTTTTATTTTACTGCCAAATGTCTGGGTAGTTTTTAAAATATATTTTACCATTCTTCATAAAATTGTTGCAATAAATAACGTTCAACAAAGTATTAGATTAAACAAGCAAAAGGAAAAAAATAAAGTTTTTTGCTTTTGCACTACATCCGGTTAGCCATGTTACACATCAGGGTCATTTGCTTTTAGCACATGACCGCATGGAAGATATGTTCTTCTATGCGAAAGGTGTGCGGTAATATTTTTGAAGACCGTAAAAGGCGTAACATTCAATTTAATTTAAACATTCATCAGAGATTTAGTCAAATCTTCTGGTTATATGATATTTATATTGGTATATGCCGAATCTTTTAAAAGTATCGGAATGTTAGCATACAGAGTGAGTTTTTGTTGCTGTTGATCTAAAGTTTGTTCAGATGCTTACGTAAATTTGTTTTCATCGAGTTTCTTACAACATGGGTGCGAGTTGAAATCGTAATGTACGACAGAAGACTGGTTATAAACAGTATATTCTGATCATACTCTTTACATTTTTTGCTTGCACTTAATGCAGATCGTTTTGTTTACATTGTTTACAAACTACGTCTTCAAACAAATCATCATATATGGTAGACAATTTGAATTTACACAGGTTAAAGTCGTCAAGTTAGGTGTTGAACATTACGATTACAATATGAGCTGTGGAAATAATAACATTCGACATAATTCTAGTGACCATGCCTGTCTGCCTTCCAGAGTTCTAAAAATGTAAGGTGCCGATCGTAATAGCATTATTCTTTGGCTGTGATTTTTTTAGTAATATTTATTACAATTTTTTAATATTTTATTATTATTAATTCTTTCACTTTGAAGTTAACTGTTCAACTATTTTTGTCCTAGGCACCCAAGTCAACATGACCAAGAAACGCATGGATGACAGGTTGCGTGTGTTTTCCTGTGACACCCAAAAGCAGCAAAAGTTGCACTCACTCTTACTTACTTCATTTTCTCTTACAAAACACTTACTTGTTTGTTAAATAATAAGTGTTACTTATTTTGCTATGAAAAACAAAGTACCATGCTGTCTCATTAACGTTATGTTATCCACTACAACAAAATTAATGCAGCAAAAACTGTTCACATGGAAATAGTTGTGTCTTTATACTTTACAGTAATAAAAAGTTACTGATTTATCATTTTCACCAAGAAACAAATAGCATTGTACATCTTGTTGAAATAGTAATGTACGACATATTTCTTACATTATTTGCTGTTTATGTCAAGAAAGCTTAGATTTGAGAAGAAAATCATCAAAACTTCCTTGTCACATATTGTTCTATTAAAGAATAACTGTTTATGTTTCAAAATGTGTTGCTTTTTATTCATTTAAAATATTAAAGACTGGCTGTATGTTGAACATTATCTATCGCAACAAACTATGCGTAGCATGCTGTTCTGTGTGACACAGAACAACAACAGTTCACTTGGTAATACTCATGTGGATCACATCTTGTAAGATCAGTTGGGTTTTCGCAGTTAACTGCATGATTGGCAGCACAGTGATGTGGGCTTGTTGTAATGTGTAATGTTCAACATCTTGTCACAAATCACACTGAAAGTCAAATTTCTCAGGAACGAAGAGCAGCACTGCCTTCTCCCTTCACTGGTGGATGACTTCACATGTGCTCATTCAAAAAATGCATTACTCACTCACATCCTGTCAACTTTATTTTCTAGTACCTCTGTCCTCTTTTCTTGCACACCTTTTGGCACTAAGTCATATTTTATTATCTCTCTTGCTATATCATAGTATATGTATTACTATCAACATTATAAAATATAATCATACAAATACAATTATGTCAATTTACAAAATGCTACAAACCATACTTTTATAGAAAACCTGGAGAACATACAGGCTTCTGAATCACTTACTTCTGTGATGCTCTGTGAGTGTCATTTTGAAATGATCAAAACTTAGCAACAGAGAGTGAGAAATACCTGATTATTTTTAAAACAGAAAGTTGATATGTTGCATGAGCATAGTCTGGATCTGGGTATTTTACATCGCATGAATGTCAGTGGTTATCTACACAACAGTGAAAAGGGGAACATATGAAGGTCTGAAACTTGAGGGTTTTAGTCTCTTCTACCAAAGCGTTGGCAGAAGACATAATGTAAATACAACAGCTACCCAACAGCTTTTCGCCCTAGCCAGACTCATTCTGTCCAGAAAAACAACAACAAAAAACAGGAACTTCGTAACAGACAAGTCTTGCTTGCCTGCACAATGAATCCACTGGTATTGTTAGTGGATTGTGTGAGTACTGGATCGTTAAAGAAGTTGGGGTAGGTTGTTGCCTTGATTTTGCCCCGGTTCTTGCTGAGCGGGGTTAGAAACTGTATGGTGAAGTGCCGAATTATTACTGTAACTATACAATAATGATTACACTACCTTGTTCTCAAACACAGCCATATCACAGGATGCATTCCTGCAGCAGAGGTCTGAACAGGCATCATTGTTCTCAATATTCTTGTATGATGTCAGAAATGCTGCCCCATTATTCAACGAGTCTTTCTTTTTTATGATGGAGGTTTTGTTTGTGGAAACCTGACACTGAACCTCGTCTTTCCAATCAAGTAGATTGATGTCATCACCCTTTTCCAAACGCTTCACAAGTTCAAATATGATATTTTTTTCGTCTTTAGGTAGATCTTGTAACGGTGTGTATTCTTTTGAAGGCAGACAAGGGACCACAGCAGAAAGAATTAGTAGTAAAACCCACATATTGAGCGTTACAGCAGACGGGCAATGACAACAAACTATGGCGATGCTTCCGGGGCGCATGCGCACTTTCTGTACACAGTGGAATGATATAATTGTTAACAGGTGCTACAAATAATGTAGTGCGATATTTAGCATTGATTTGTTTCTTCAACCTGAGATAAAACGATTATATGACTAGCTATAAACATGAAGAGTTTGTGCTTAATGTTTGACAGTTTTGTCCCTGATGCTTCTGTGAGCTTTTTTCCAAGCGTATGAATTTGTTTTTCACAGGTCACGACCCGATAGGGCACAATGAGCTATCGCAATCCCTTCCGAAAGACTGTAGGCTTCTACGAAATGGCGACGTCGTACACAAGTGGAAGGGCCCCGAGTGGAAACAGTGAAACAAGCTACACACCCGCAAAGCCGATGGAAGCGTATCCTCCACCCAAACCAACACGGACTGCACATGGTGTTAACTCTTCTGGAAAATCCTCTCCAAAAGGAGTATCTGTGAATTTTGATCCCAAGCAGAAATCTAACCATGTTGAGAAGCGGGAGAAGTATCTGACAGCGAAGTACGGAGCACACCAAATGTTGTTGATAAAGAAAAGACTTGCAGTGGAAATGTGGATTTTTGAAGAGTTAGGAAGGTTATACTGCGCTGAGGTAAGTGTATATGTCTCATGACCTCATAATCTTTCTTCATTTTCATTAGTTTGATGCTTGGCTAAGTAAGTAGTTTTATTTTTCACCCCACGTTAGTTTTTCTTTTAAAAAGAAGAAGATAAGCTACATGCTTCTGGACGAATGTGCCTGTCCGGAGTGACTCTGCTGATTTCGCTTGACTGTATGATTATGATTACGGTACATAATCACGTCATTAATCAGTTCGTACCACTGGGTACATCAATTAACAATTTACATGCGTAATATTATAATTATTACTAATAAGGTTGCAAAGTTTTCACAGTAGGTAGTACTCAGTAGTAGTAGTGAGTGAGTACTGGTAACAGTAGCCTGTTGTGATTTGTGCAGTGATATTGAAACAATAAAAGGTCACATATAGTAACAAATAGGGTCCCAGTAGTGGATTACCTTTCAAAAGGTCAGTGTCTTGATCTTCATAATTTAATTGTCTCATTCACTGTGGTTCACTTCATGCGTATTTGTGTTGCTTTAAACTAAGTAACTGTAAGTGTAATGCACAACTTACAAGTGTGTGTTGCTAATGGAGTAATGTGTGTGTGCGGTATTGTAAACTGCTATGCACTTATACTTTATAGAATAGATCAAGATTTTTTTTTTAATTCTCTTAAATTAATACTTTATTATTTGAGTAATTTTGACATCACAGAATCATGTACTGTAGTACTACTACTAGTAGTAACTTGTATTCTTTGTATCATATCTTAGTTATAGTTGTTTCATATTATTATTATTTCACCATTCCTGTGACCATAATCACATTCAAAATCTTTTTTTTAAACATTTGCTTCCATTACTGCTGCTACTTGTACTAAATACTAGGCAAATCCAGCTACTGTAAGTGTAATGCAGACTTGTCAACTTTTTAGTATTAGTCTGTTACTAACCTGCGTAGGTAACACTTTTTTTTATTTATTTACAGGTTTTGTTTGTGTAATCAGTGACTTGAATGTGCCTGTCCAAATTGAATTATTGTGTTGATTTCACATTTAGTTTTACTTGTTTTAGTTTAGAATCATAATTTGAAGATTTTTCATGAACTCGGGCACACAGTTACAATTACATCACCAGGTTTGTACCATGAATTGTAGAAAAGTTAAACTAAAAGACACGTAACAGTAATAACAATTAACATACTTTATTAATCTCAGTGGGAAATTAAAGCTGTCATTCAATTGAAACAATACAGTATAACTTTATTGCCAAGTGTCAATACACTGATCAGTGATTGCACGAGGAATGTTTTGTGGTGCCAAGTACACCCATTACACATTTACTCCAATCATAAAACA
Organism: Alviniconcha marisindica; assembly: GCA_018857735.1. Lineage (NCBI taxonomy): Eukaryota > Metazoa > Mollusca > Gastropoda > Provannidae > Alviniconcha > Alviniconcha marisindica. The sequence goes on from JABMCL010002967.1 coordinate 1,375,499, forward strand.
TTAAATTATAACAGCAACAAATAAACATCCTGGTAAAAAGTCATTCATAGATAAAAACATGAAAAATCCCACTGGCATCAAGCTGTGCATATCACATAAAATTGCCGCTTCCCGAGGACCCCTTCTTAAAAGTTACTGTCCTAATAAAAGCAATTATTTATAAGAATTATCTACAACAAATTAATTCAATCTTATACATTAACACACAAGGAAGAACTGAACTGCACATCTCTCTATTCAAAGTCATGAAACATACATGTACCCACTCTTATACATAAACCCCCAGTCTCATTCTCAGTCTATGTATACACTAAAGCATTGATAAATGATAATACTTAGCAAACCCAAAATTGCCTTGAATAATGTTATATTTGACAAACAAACTCAAATCATTAGGTACACACATTCCCCACCCTCCCTTGGAAAGTTATCATCCTCAGCAGATGTCCTGATGCATGCACACACATGGTTAATGACTGTTCTAATTTTCATTACAAACTGACAAAGCCAGCGGGTGAAAATGAGTCATAATCATGATAATGTTACTTTGTTAGTCGTACATCGTGTAAGTTTACTTGATGTTTTGTATAGTTCAGTAATAACAGTAACATTCTAACAATACTTGTTGCACACATAGTCAAATGCAGAATGGGTCAGTAAGTGTTCTAACATTATTTATAGACTTGTGAATTATTTCTAATGTTAAATAATCACAAACACTAAACAGTGTTTGTCATTATGCACAAATGTGCAAAAACCTGACGCACCAACTTGACTAATCAATAAGCTGGGACCTGTCACACCACACTTCCAACCCATGTGTCACCCATATAATGCATGTGATTTGATCCAGGCACACTTATTAGTGATAGTAAAGACTACAAAACTGCTCAGCCAATGCATCAGTCACACAATTGTGTCAGTGTACTCATAGTATGTTACTGACTAGCAAATATTGGTCTTCTCAGTTCTCTCTCTTTCACCCTGTCCATCACTGTCTCTGTGATCATTAAAATCTATGGTACCAATGGTAGTGGTTTTGGCCCATTGAATTTTGAAGTGTGAGTGTGATTGAGTGTGACCTGCTGGGATTTCAGCAATCAAACTTACAAATTAAACAATGTTACAAACTTACATCAATATATGCCATGTCTGACCGCCTAAACTTTTAGTCTTATTAACAGTGTGCTTATCTATGTAAATTGTAATGATATTATCAAGTACCAGTACCATGTATAATTTATTTGCATAATGTAATTTAAAATGTTCTTTGTCAATTGTATTTTTATGGTATATATATACAGGATGGCATTGATTTGACATTAGTTGGTCAACCTATAACATAGCAAGATATGAATTGATGGGTACTAAACTCATGCCTGAGGCATGCTGGTATTAAACAAGTCACAAAACTGACATGCAGAACTTGTGAAATCTACCAGTCAAATCTACATTCTATACAGTTCTTTACAAGATGCCCAGATTTCATGCAAACAACGTGGGTCAAAATTCATTAAATTCAAGTGGGGAGGGAGGCAGGGGGCGGACAAAAGCAGAATAGACAATTGAGAACTTGTAGAGCTGTACATGTACTGATGTAGAACTTGTAGTGTTCAAAGCCAAAGGTACTGCAGCCTTCACTGGGGCTAGCTGCCAGCAGTGTTTAATCTGGGTCACCCCCATTGGGACCTGCTGACCTTAAGTAGGTACACAATTTATCCACAAAGCTGGAAGTGGAATGATAACATTGGTGTTTAAGTTTTGACCAGAATGGGCAAGTCCTGTTTCACTTTTGGTGAAACTTAAAATGTCCTGTCAGAACTAGTACTACTAGTCAGGGAAGGCTGGAAAGTGGAATGTTCCCTTTTGGCCTATGGGTTCAACTTTTGACAGCAAAATCTTCAGTGGGTTGGAACAAAATGTATACATGCTTGGTGTACAAAAAAATGTCACTCAGAAACTATGTCTATTTTTGATAGTAACTAAGTAAGTTGCTAATTCGGTAATTGAAAACAGGTTTTAAAAAGTGATTGTTGGATTCATAATATAGATTTAGTCTTTCTCAGTTTCTGAAATGTTTTTGTTTTTTGGGGGGCCATACTCAGGATATGTTGTACACAGATGAAAATACTAATCATATATAATATTTAGCCTAGTTGTAATTTTTGTATAAAATGTGGCAGTTGAGTTAATCATAATTGAAGCTGTTATCTTAGTACTACCATGTTTCACCTATACTGTAAGTAATACAGAGCTTAAAATAATCAGGTGGGATATGGCTGGCTGTTGTCACATGCCAGCTATTGCAAGTGCTACCAAGGAAAAAGTAGCTTACCAATACCATGAGATGTGAATTTGCTTGCCAGTAGAAAAGTCAGAAGAGTGTTTTCCTCAATCATTTTCAGTGAAAAACAGCTAGTAGGGGGAAAAAAGTACAAACATTTTACTACCTGATGGTCATGTTTTATGTCTGTTTCACTAAATGGACTATATAAATTATGATATTTCAATCTTTCCCCATGAGCTGATGCCATAGTACTGCCAAATACTGGCCCGCTGTTACAGCTGAAAGGTCCAGGAAATGCTACAAGGTTAGCATTGCAGAACACTGATCTGTATCAGTTGGGTGTGAGCTTGTGGATGTTAGGTAGGTCATACTCATGGAAGAATTTGTTTACTGAACAATGAGACACATAAGTGTACTTAAAAATATAATTTAAAAAGTGGTCTTTTTTTTAGGGTTGTGCAGCTTTTATTTTTTGTAATTTAGAGACAGGAGAATTCTGCCATTTGATAGGTTATCCACACAAAATCATTCTAGTAAAAGTAGTATGTTCTGCTTTGTGGACTGGCAAAGTTATGGTTATGTTCTGCAAAGTTATGGTTATACTTATAGATCTGTACTCTCAGTCTTGCTCTCTAGTATAAGAATAGATTAAGTCATAAAGAAAGGTGCCACCAGTGTGACCAGGTTGTCCTACTACTGTGCAATGTACTGTACTACTACTAGTAGTAGTACTAAAGTACTATAATGGTACTGGCACAGTGGCAGGCAGCCCTTATTTTTGAAGATTGTATTTATAAATTTTATATATTGTGGACAAATCATGTATTATTGGTAATGGCAGATGTGCAGTCATTTGTGAATCCAGTGCAATGTTTTATCATTTATGCAGGTCTTACTCTTAGTCTTACAGTCTTACTCATAGACTGTTAGTGTTGGTGTCTTACTGTTAGAACTGGTAGTGAACCAGTTATGTGACAAAGACAGTGGAAATGTTTAGTGCACCAATGTCATGGGATGGGGGTTGGGATGACCTTCACTACCCATTGGTTGTCTTCATCACCCTGCTAATTATTTTGTTGTATCCCTAAACACCGCCACTCCTGGGTGGATTGGTTGTGTATTATATATAATTTATTGTAATATACATCTTTTTAATTTAGCCTTTTAGGTGAATCGTTGAATCAGTGAATGTCATGTGAAGTGTATTGGTCACCATCACACTCACAGTATCAGTGGAATGTCCGATGATAGGCCAAAGGATAGGTAGCATTAGCTCACTGAGCACTCTAAATGATAAATCACTCTATAACTGAGCACTACAGATTTAAATCAACCTACAGAGCTGGGTTGGTCAGCTCTGCACTGCATGAGGTGCATAGAGCTCAACAGGAGTACAGGTTCTTTCTAGGACTAGGAGTGAATTATAGTAATACAATTTATAATCATGCAGAAATGGTTGCTGTGTCTGTGAAGAGTTTCTGTGAAGAGTTTGATGTCATTTGACTGTTGTGGTTAGGGGGTTAGGAGTTGGGGTGTCATTTTGACAGTTGTTGTGAAGAGTTTGATGTTATTTCGACTGTTGCTGTGAAGAGTTTGGAGTAATTTAATTTGATGATTGCTGTGAAGAGTTTGGTGCCATACTGGCTGTTGCTGTGAGCAGTTTGATGCCATTTTGACTGTTGCTGATGAGTGGTGTCATGCTGGCTATTGCTGTAAAGAGTTTGATGTCATTTTGGCTGTTATTGTGAACAGTGGTGTCATGCTGGCTATTGCTGAGAAGAGTTTGGTGTCATTTTGACTTTTGCTGAGGAGTTTGGTGCCATGCTGGCTATTGCTGTAAAGAGAACTAGGTGCAATGCTGGCTGTTGTTGTGAACAGTTTGGTGTCTGCTGACTTCTGATGTAAAAAGTTTGATGCCACGTTGTGCTTTTGGATTTCTGCTGGTGCCAAACATTGCAAACATGTACATATCTATACATATATGCAGAGTTAGTAATGATAATTTTTGTTATGCATTTGATGATATATATAGACTATAGTTCATAAATATTCTTAACTGATCATCCCTTTTATCAGCCTACAGTTCCAAGATCAAATTATCCATACATGCAAATTACAGTATATGGGTGTTGACATACATGGCCACTCACACAGTCACAGAGGCTGACTTGGTCAACAATTAATCCAGCTGATTAAATAAACATCACATAGAAGAGTAAACAGTTGCCAATGTAAAAACCTGATTCTTTACCATGCAGTGGTATTCTGATGTCATTGAAAAGTTTGTAATTGTAGTGGAAAAGTAATATGTGAGAAACACAAGCACTTTGCATTGTTAGGAGCTGACTTTCTTGGTGTGTACAGCAGTCCATGTATGCCACCCAGCCACCCTGTTAGTATATTACACACACACACACACACACACACACACACACACACACACAGAGTGGCACATGCATCTATTGTTCTGTAGACTAAGAGCCTCCCTTCACTTCCTCACACTGGCATGCATGCACATGTGGACCAGCTGTCCTCTCTTGTGGTGGTTGTTGTTGCGCTGAATAATACAGTATATTGTGTGATTGGCTGGGGTTCTTGCCTGGGGGTGGAGTGGAAGGGTGCATCTATCATTGATGTGAGGAATCAATATGATGCTGTAACTGAACCCAAACTAAGGGAACTTGATAGACCATTTCAGTCAAAATTCTGTTATTGTTTGCTTTTCTGTTGTTATCGGTTAGTGGGGTTTTTGTGTTTTATTTTACTGATGCCCTTTTTCTTTTCTTTTTTTCATCCCTTCTTTGCTTGTTTTGAGTTAATGGATGTCTGAAATCTGACTTGCATGTCTCTTTGTTTTTGCCTTTGCATTTTCCTCTCAACTCAAACAAACAAACAAGAAAGATGCATAAGACAAGAGAGAATGAGTGACTAATGTATGGTATAATATTGAGCCACCTATTCCTAATCCTATAGATTAGTATTATGGTCCAGTGGTACTTTACATTTTGGTCAGGTCAGCTGAATTAGTAAATTGTGTTCTAAAATTGTTTAAAAAAATCAGACCAAGAACATGGTGCTGGAACTTGTTCAGTCATGATAATGGTGGATGTACATGTTGTACATGAGTGCCCAACCCCCCCCCCCCCCCCCCCCCCCCCTCCACTTTAATTATATATTTCATAATCATTCTTGTCATTTTTATAGTTAAGGATCTCACTGACAAGGATGAGCACAGTGCACTTTATGTGATCAACAAAGTGTATGCGTAAACCCTCGCTAATGAATATTTATCTGTATGTACATATTGTAATATTCATTATATTGTATTCCTCACACCTCATACATGCTAGAAAGGTGAACAGAGAGATAACAGGGATGAGAGATGGTGGAGGGCAAAAGAAAGATGTCAGAATTTGAAATCAGTTGTACTCTTTCTACATCAGTCCATGTGAGTCTTTTTAATGCAGTTTTGAAGGCATGTGACATATGTTAAAAGGGAGAGTGTTTCATTGCTTTAGAGAACAGTAAGACAAGGAGATAGAGTGTTGGCCAAAGGTTTTAGTTTACTTCAGTTTTAGCATGGGGGATACGAAGTGTGAGAGCTTTCCTGTTTTTTAGGCTTGGGAAGAACTGAAGGGAAAGAAAACTTCATAGTCATTTTGAATTTGATCAGAAACCAGTATATCAGTACCATCAGTAGCAATCAAGCTGACTTACTTTTGACATATATATGTCAAAAGTAAGTCAGCTTGATTGCTACTGATGTTTTGCAGATGGGTTAGTCTTAATGTTGTAGACATACTGTGTGTAGACTTATGACTAGCAGGTCTTAGACCATCTCCAGAAATTCTTTTCACTTGGGCTTTTGTTTGGGTTCTAGCTTGAAAGCAATCATACCCAGTTATATCTAGCTGAACCAGCATTTGAACTTGTAAATTTTCCCATGCCAGCTCATCAGTTGGCTGTTGGCCAGTGCTTTGGCAAACATCTCCAAATCCCCACCGGTGTGGTTTTTGGGGCAGGTTTGCCATCAGATAGTGTAGATACTAAAGATAGATGCATTATGTAATGTTTGACCTATCCAGGTACAAGTTGTTGGGCTAATTTTCGAGATAAACTGTTCTCATTTGGCTGGGGAAGGATGATGAGTGGGGTTACACTGCTGCACTGCTTGAACTTAAGAGTTTTGCTGGTGTGTTGGCGTTAGGGTGTGGAACAACATTTGGGGGGAACTGTACGCTTTGGGAGCATTGCTTGCTCTTTTGTTTATTTGTGTTTGGTTGTGCAGTGGTGAGAGCCAAAGAAAATGATAGCACTACTGCCTGTAGCAAGGCTCAACTTTCCATGCAAGCAACCTGAAACTCTTCATTATCATCAGGCAGTCCTTTCTGCATGCTAATTTGTAATGCTGTCTTACTCTGAGCATTCTTTCCATGTAATACCACATTTACCAACTGGCCTACCATGTAACTGTTATATAGCCTAATACCTGTCCATCTGTGCGGTGTGATCAGCTTAACGTGCCAAACGGGCGAATTGCTAATGTGCATGATCATTTTACACCAATTATTTCCACAAGTGTCAGTAGAACAATTTGAAAGCAAGGTTTGTTGTGGTTAATGTGTGAATTCTTGTTACATACCTGTGTATCTTGTACCATTCTTATAGTATCTAAGTTAAAGTGCTGTCGGGTCTATTTTTAGGCCTATTTAAAAATGATAGCCATTGCGTAATGCATCAGATAATCAGAAATACGTCTGAGAGAGATGTACAGATGGTTATGTTTACTTTTATTAAATGTAGATCATCTGAGTACTGAATATAATCATAGAATATGCATGGATGAGAAACATGATTGTGTAAATTTTCCATCATGACCTCTTTAGAATGTGTATATATATATGTCTATGAAAAGCCCTTACTTTTTACAGAGCTGAATCGTTCTGACATTCACTGTAAAATAACACCAGCGTGTGTGCTTGGCATGCTTATTCGGAATTTCTCGTCTTCCTATTCTCGCATAAGAAGGCTTCACAATCATCCTGAAAGAGTAGGCGGCGATGTAGGTTTGTGATGGTTATCGCAGTCACCTTGGCTCTATTTGTGGAAACTTGTATAAGTGGATGCAGCCGCATGACAAGCAGTGGGAGCTCATTCCATGAGATGCAGCCCAGACTCTCGCCAGAGGATAACAACGGTTACGTCACGTCATGGAGCGGGCAGTACTGCCTGCTCTGTGGTCACGTACATCGTTCCAAGTTGTCTGCAGCCAGATTGTGGCGGTTGCATGTAGTATTTCTTTGATTCTTGTCTTACTTCGCTTTTACGTAGCGTGTGTGTGTTGTGAGAGAGAGAGACTCCAAGCCTCGCTTTCCGACACCTTTCCTCCAAAGGAGGCGTGTATGTGTGCGCGCGCCTCAACTTCTAAGTACAGTTTCCATCGATACGGAAGTGCTTCCAAGAAGTTACACTGCTACTACGTAGTACTAGTGTTATTGCTGTTGGAGTTAGGTTCAATAGGTAGCGAGTGGCCTGACTGCTCGTGCTGTTGGACTTGGTTTCAATAGACAGCTCCCGATGGCGTGTTATTCCTGATTAATTTCGTCCAGGGAATTGATTATATGGTGGGAGTGGGGCCGCACAACAGAGGTGGAACTGACTGAGAGCTCTCTGTGATCACGATTTTAAATGCTCCAGGCCTATTAGATTTCCCTTTCCTTTCCAGATAGGTTCCTGGTCGTACACCAAAAATAGACGGAGGTGGAGATTTGCCCCAAGTTTCCCCATTTGCCTCAGTTTCTTGGAGCCTCCCTCTCATTCTTCCCAGCGTGTTTGATGGCCGAACAGATGGGGGGCAAAAGACAATCGTAAACATTGTGGAGGGGAAGAACAAACAACGAAATAAAGCTGAATTTCAGATACGGAGTTTATTTTAGCTTCAATTTGAAACACTGGTGCAGATCAACGTTGTGTGGTTGGACACACTGGAGGGTGGGGTCGCCTTCCAAAAAGCGGTCCACCTTGAGCTGAAGGCTTCAAGTTCCTTTCCCCGACAAAAAGAACACAAACACACCAATCTAGCATGCCCCCTTAGCCTGAAAGGCTGCAAGGTTGTCTTTGCCTGCCTTCAGATCCCGTCTCACAAACAGAAGGGAGCCAGGCATGTGACTTTTACACACCTCAGAGGTTTTTGCCCCTTGCCCGAGTTAAAATCCGCGCAGGGTGATTATAACGGCTCCGGTTCCGTTTTGGCCACCGCAGTGCATCACGAACGACTAGAGAAAACACCTCGGTGACCTGTTTGATTTGAGTGAGGAGACGTGCGGATAACACAGTTGAGCGGAGGATGCGTTCATCGGGACAATATGAGCATTGTGGTTTGGTTAGACTGACGATCAGCGAGCTTCTGCGACCACAGCGTACAACTTGAACCCCGCCAGGCACATGTCTCAAGGGATATTCTGCTGCGTGTTTAGGCATGCGTGTGATTGCCTCAACCTGAACGTAGGGATATCCGTGGACCCAGAAACTTAAAAAAAGAAGAAGGAAAAAAAAAAGTGCGATCTGCGTCAAACTTTTCGTGATGGTAATGCGTAATTGTTTAGCCCGAGCCGTTTATATAAGGCAAAACACATCAATATAATGCTGTTGGAGTTAGGCAGTATACATGTATATATAATGCTGTTTAGGACTTTAGACTTTTTTTGGAGACAGACTGCAAAAACCGCAACATCGATTTTTTTTCATGAACACTTAAATGGCGTTTTTTAAAGTTTTTGCATGTAGATATTGTTTGTTTGTAATTCGTGTGTGGCTGGAATAAAGACGTACTTGACTTCATATAAATCATCGAAACTAAGGTCATAATGGCGTCAGAGAGAGAGAGGTGTGTTCTACTGATAGCGCTGACAGGTATTTTCTGGTGAAGTTTTTTTTGAGTGTGTCCGGGTCTCTCACTGCCCTCTCCAAAGCGAGGTACTTCACTCGCACGGCAAAAACCGTTTGAGGTGTTTGGCTTAGCTCTCTCTCTCTCTCTCTTCCTTTAAGGGAGTCAGATTTACCAGAGGCACACAGGCCTCACATGCCTCTGACCCCGTGTCCGTTTCTGCTTTCAGTTCATAGCTCAAGTGTTTCACTTTCAGCCCCTGGAGGTGCTTGTGCCGGTGGTTACCGCCTTCGTCGCCACGTTGACGTCACTTCTCCACTACTCACGCGCTTGTTTGGCGAACGTTTTCTTCTCTCGCGCTCTCTGCCCCCCCTCCCCCCCCCCCCCCTTTCTTTCCCCACCGCCTGTCCCTATTCACACCTTTCTCTTAGTCAGGAAGCTCTCTCTCTCTCTGTTCGTAAACTTTTGAAGTAGAGGGACGAGGTGTGCGGACGCGAGGTACTGCAGCCATAGTTTGTTTCTCATTCGTGCCGCACGAGTGTGTTTTCAGACTGAATTGAGCTGGTGTCGCTCAGATACTCATCTTAATTGTTTTCCCGTTATTTAAAGCTCAGGGGTTATGCTGTGTATTATTTCGGTTTGTTGTTACTGTTTTAATTTTACAGTCGGTCACAATGAAAAGTTCTATTACTTGTAAGTTGTCTACCACCTGCTGAAAATAATTTTTCACGAGGACCCGGAGACACGCAGTAGGCACGCACGCACGCGGATGTGCATATCTCACTGTGGGCCACCCCTGTACTATTGTTCGGTTTCTGGGGAAAAACGTAATACAAGGCTGACGCATTCTTTTTATATAGAAACTTTTTTTTGTCCCGTCACGAAGGCCTGTGTCCTGTTGAGAGCGCGCGCACGTGTGTGTGTGTGTGAGCTTTCAAGTGGCCTGAACGGGCTCGAAAAAGCGTTCTCCATTTTTCACACAAGTGTCGTCTGCTTGCTTAGGTTTCTGTTCACCGGAACGACGGGTGGCCGGAAATTAGTCCCAGGAGCTGTAAAGCTATAATCAATATCCATATCCCCGATAACGCTGGAGTCGCTTTGACTTTTCTCTTTCCTAATTTTCCACAGTCATGTGTGTTAACTGGGTCATATGACTAGTGCTCGCGTCCCTCCCCCCACCCCCACCCGCATTTGATTGCGCTAAGAAATTTACCATGTTCTTACCATTTAATTTGTTAGTTGCAAAATGTGTATCAGCCCCTGAACTACTGAAACGCTTGCAACGAAACCCACGGACCAGAGACACTACACTGTAAAACTGCTGTAGTTATCTTTGCACGCCACGGACGGACAGCAGAGAACAGCCGTTATGTAACCGTTGGTCTTTTAAAGAAACTAGCCATCTCAGACTTGCTCGGTCCAAAAAGATCGGGCCTTTCTCAGACAGGTAGGAGATGACATTCGGATTCTTTAATCGCCAGGTTTAACAACGAAGTCGAAGTTTTGAGGGGGTGGGTGGGTGCTTTTTTTGTTTGTGGTCAGTTTAGTTGTAAACACCACCAAGTGTTCAGCTGGACTAACGGCTTCCTGCCGCCCCTCTTTGATCTTCCTTCCTCGGGCGACACGAGCACGTGCCTGAAGAGGCGGTGCGTGCAGTACGGGAGAGGTAGAGACACGTTGTGAGGCGGTGCGTGCAGCACGGGAGAGGTAGAGACACGTTGTGAGGCGGTGCGTGCAGCACGGGAGAGGTAGAGACACGTTGTGAGGCGGTACGTGCAGCACGGAAGAGCTAGAGACACGTTTTGAGGCTGTGCATGCAGCACGGGAGAGCTAGGACCCTTGCCGTTGTGTGCAGCCAGTCCCCAAAGGCGCTGCTATCGCAACTAAGTTTGTAAAGTTAATTAATATAAGAACCAAGGGAGCGTTTTAAAAAAAATCTTGATTTTGAGTTCCTTGGCTGGTATCTTCTACCTTTGAAACTGGATTTGAGAAGCGGTAAAGAACGAGGAAAATGTACTCACCAAAAGAAGGCAGACAGGTCAAGGATACACCCCCCCCCCTCCCCCCCAAAAAACAAACAAAAGAACAAACAACCACACACACACACATACTCTCCGACGTTTAGAATTAGACAAAAATGTCTTCGATTCAGGGTATATATATATATATATATATATATATATATATATATATATATATATATATTATTTTACACAGAAGAAAGATTAGATAGGAAAAATACGAAGAAACAGACCAGAAGAAGACAGTTACTGAAAAATCTGCAAGTGTCTGTCTTCTTCTGGTCTGTTTCTTCTTATTTTTTCTATCTTTCTTCTGCGTAAGTATTAGTTGTACATTTATTCTTGCCCTGACGAGGATATGTTTGTCGAAACGTCGGAGTGTATTGGTGTGTGTGTGTGTCCTTGACCTGTCTTATTTTGATGAGTACCTTTCCCTCGTTTTTTTTTGTTTTTTGGCGCTTGTTCTTCTTACCGGCGGTCATATGACTTTTTTTCCCTTGATTTGAGAAGGCTGGTTCATTTTTAAAGCGTCAACTTGATTTTTTTGTTTAAATTGACACACGCACAAAGAGAGCAACATGCATCACGTGTGTTTTAACTTATTGCCGCCCCGTTTTGTTCAGAACAGTTTCTGCTCGATAGCATCTATCGACGAACAAAACAACGCGAAGATTGTACATTACCCACAGATGTGGCAGGAGACGGCAGCTGCTGAAATGTCAACTCGAAACTATCGTGGCTCAATAGTCTACAGATCTCGACCTATCACAGCCTGAACTGCTTCTCTGTTAGAGCTACCCCGCCTTTCGTCATTAACAGCTGTGCATTGGGTCAAGGGGCAGGCGAGTCCTCATTGATCTCGAGTGGTCAGTCCCAGGAAGATTAAGGATCAGTCTACCGTTACAAGGTGTTGGGAAGCCAAGGCGGGCAGGGCCTGTGCAGGAGGTTGCTTGGCATACACACACATGTACGTATTCGAGCTGTGGGATTAATTGGGCGGGGTCGAATACGACGCAGCCGAGGAGGGCTTTATATATATATATCTCAAAGTACACGGTGACTGCTGTTGGGCACTCAGCCGTCTGGTGCGGTAGGCAGCCTGGCCCTGATCGTCCTCTTTCAGTCTTCACCGATTAGACATGGACGACCCAAGTTCACTGAAATAGTCGGCTGTACAAGCAGTACTTCGTTGGTACTTTGTTAGCGTGTGCAGACAAGGGAATAGACGCACGCACTGTACAAGCAGTACTTCATTGGGAAAGGGTGGAGAACACACGCTCGCACTGTACAAGCACTACTTCGTTGGGGAAGGGTGGGGAACACACGCACTGTACAAGCGGTACTTCGTAGGGAAAGGGTGGGGAACACGCACGCACTCAGATGTGTGTGTGTGTGGGGGGGGGGGGGGGGGGGGGGGATAGAGAGGAGCAAACACTGAAGTGGCTAAAATAATGACGTGATGAAGCGACCGCTTTGTGTGACTGGCGGAGGGCTTGGCTTGCTACCTTCGAGTAAAGCATAGTATACTATAAGTACTATACTTAACAAGGGATGCGAACATCTCGCTAATGAGGTGATCCACTCCGCTTGAACGCTTGTTCTTCTTCCCCTGGCTTTCTCCTGCCGCCGACGTGCAGTAGCGTGAAGCAGCCACACAGTGTGTGGTTTAGATAAAACACTGGGTGAGTGGGTTCACAAGTCAGGGAGTGCTGGTGCATAACCCCGCGGTTTAGTACAATAAATTATTGCTCTCGTTACCCAGTCTTGTCATGGTCTGGGTTCGGCACAGGAATCGTTGGGTGTAACTGAATTTCAAAAGAGGGGCGGGGGCGATCTACGGAAGATCTCTGGCTGTTGACGCTACTGGAGATTAAAATATATAACGGATTGCTCATGCTTTCACGAATTCCGACTGTGTGTTGAGTGGCTTTGAAAAGATAGTACTTTAAGAACTCGTTTGACGACAGGTTGTCTCCGAAAGGGTTCAGTGAACTCCCAGGGAGATTCTGCATGACCCCGAAGCATTGGTCCGGCCCTAATTTACCTAAAATGAAAATACATTAGCTAGCTGGTAGATGTGAGAAAGAAAGAAGGGGGAAAATCCCCCCGCCCCCCAAGAAGTTATTATTTTTTAATCCACACTTCCACACATGAATTCTGCAGTTTTGTTGACGGGAATCCTCCCAGTTGCCTTTGCCACAGCTGACTGCATAATATGAAGGGAACGTCTCGGGGAATGTTTTTATTTTATTTAATTTATCTAAGTCCGATTTATGAGTATGTTTGTATGCTCATTCACTACTTCGGAACTTGGCTGCAACCTATTGAATTTCCATGCAAGGTTGTTGTACAAGTAAAACCGAGCAACGGCCTTAACGGTGACATGGAAAATGACAGTTGAATACACTACATTATGTTCACTTCTGAATTTCAGTGGCAGTAGCGAGGAAACTTAAAACTACCCGTTGTTGGCGGTCTGCAAAATTAGCATAAGGCTTTTTAAGGTTTTGTTTTTGTATGTTAATTGTGAAACTTATACACTGTTTCACAATGAAACGAACGTTGCTGGATCCAGTGGTGAAATTAATTAATCTGTTGCGCAATCCAAACTATCACACGTCGAAGAAATGACGCCGGCGCCGTGTTAAAAGCGGGACAAAAACTGCTTTGAGCTGATTGATGCAAGTCCGGTCGGGCTGAAACAGCTTGCATGGTACGGTGATCCTGTTTGTTTGTAGTTGTCACAGTTTGTTGCCCAGACAGCACGATTGTGGCAGTTAATTGATTTTCCCGCCTATTTCGTCTTTGAAGTTTCCCCGCGAGGGGTCGTGTCGCTTTATCCTGGGACGCAGAGCAAACAGCAACTGGAGAGTGGCAGGTGAATGCGTCAGTGTCGAACCTTCAGTCATCGTGATAATTATGACTCTGCTACTGACCAAACTATTCCGTCAAGTTGTTTCAATCAAAAACAAAACACATAAAAACAAGCCAAACAACCCCCCCAAACACACACACGCACACACACACACACACACACACACACACACACACACACAACAACAAACAACAACAACAACAACAACAACAACAACAACAACAACACAGAAACACACCCGCAAACAAGCAGACGAAAAACGGCAACAAAACAACAGACAAACAAAAGTACTTGGCAGAACAAAACAACAACAACAAAACCAGAATTTATCAGACTTGATGAGTCATGCAATATTTTTGGGAGTAAAAAGTTAACAATGAACTACCATACAAATGTACACAAAGTGCACGTTATTTCGGTTAATGGATTGCAACAGTGTATTTCGGGAAATGTAAGGTTGATTCAGCGCGTGCAAGATGGGCGCTGCCTTGTTGCTAATGTAATGATAATTATGAACCTGGAAGAGCAGCTGTAGGACTGGAGCCTCCTGCCGCCCCTGTCTCCTGCAAAAGCTAGCGTTGTGTCTGCAGTCTTGACCTTTTCTCGTCTGCCATCGGTGATAACATTCATTGTGGCTGTGCGTGTTCGTGCAACTCCGCCGCAAGGCACTAGGGTTGGGAACTGTCGCTGTTTTATTTATTGTTTTTGTTTTGGAACCGGCGGCTGTATGAATTTAGAACAGTTTCTATGTGTGCACGCAGAAATTCTCGTGGAATGAAAGTACTGAAATGCGTGTATTAAGTAATACATTTATTTATGTGTGGATCTCTCTCCTCTCCCCCCCCCCCCTCTCTCTCTCTCTCTCTCTCTCTCTCTCTCTCTCTATATATATATATATATATATATAATATTTGGGGGAGCTATTTATCTTTCAGGGGGCAGTCATGGGGAAGAAAAGGGGTTTGGGTGACTGCCCCCTGAAATATAAATAGCTCCCCCGATATATTATATATATATATATATATAGTTACTTTTACTGTGGATTTGTGGGGTTTTGTTTTTCTAAACGCTTTCAGTCTGTCTTTCCATTTATCCCCCCCCCCCTCCCCACCCCCACCCCCACCCCCGCCCTCTGTGGGAAACGTGCTCTCCATTTCCAAGCGCCACTGGCTATACAAGTAGAGGGCCTGTGCCGATTTCGTGGGATGGGTTGTGGCTGTTGCCCTTTTCACAAGGGTTGGCTAATTGATCATCCTGCTCAGCTGGCCCTGTCAGACTGCTCATCATTTGTATTCAACCAGTCAGCTGATTGCAATTAGTCATCAAGTGTCTGTGTACTTAAATTTATCATTGCGTAGGAACACGCTGGCGTGCTTGTAGTACTACTCGTTAGTCTAGTAGTAGTGGTAGTAGTAGTAGTGTGGTTGATTAGTTATTGTGTGTGAAGTAAACACTTACGCTTGTTATAATACTTATATGTTTCGCATTTGATGCATACTCCACAAAACAAGTCCAGGATCTGCATTTCGTGCTAACCTTTTACCACAAACTGAAACCGCAGAATGTTGACCCGAATTTTGGCACCAGTTCAGGTGCAGAAAACGAAATAGGCATATTTATACATCAGTATTGGGCCCGTATGTATACTGTACAATGATGTTGGTTTTTATTTTGTTGTCACCAGATTAACTTTCATCTGGGCCTTATTATTATTAATTATTAATTATTATTAATATATTATTATGCCCGGAAAAGTGGATTCATTTTTAGAGAGTGGATGTCAGCGTTCTCCCAACAGCAATTGGTCACATCGGGACAAAAATTATGACGAAAAGTTAACCCACTAGACTAGAGTGTTAGTGTATGAAATGCTGGAATGTATCGTATTTTTCTACTGCAGAAATCGCGTGAGCTTAAAGAAAGGCATGACTGTTTAGCGATTGCATTTGTCTGCCCAGCGCCGCCCACATGTTCAGTATCAAGGCTGTGCGTTGCGTCACGGTCGTCCAAACGCAGACTTTATCAAGATCAAGGTTGGCAGCATTGTCGCTCCCTTGTTCTGCGCAAATGGGCACTGGGGTCTTCGGCACTGGCAGCCGCGGCCTGTTTTGGCTTACCATGCACGTCCTATACAAGAGACTGTTGGGTAATTGTGTTGGCGTGCTTCATCAAACAAAGGAAGCCTACCAGTACAGGCGTGTTTATGCAGCTAATAGCGTGATCCCTTATCTGTCATATTCACCACAAACGGTGAATTTTTTTCTTCATTAAACCCCCTGTCGGCAAAATATGCCACCTTGCCCCATAGGCTCCCAAAGCACAGTGTCGATCCTCGGCAAACAAGCGGCATTGACGAGCGAGTTAGAACTCTCTGTCCACGAGACTCGGGCAGTGCGACAGTTGACGGATTTAGCCTGTTGGCCCAGTTGCCGCTGTTTTGGCGGCTGATTGTGGGAGAATGCTGCACTGTTTTCACGGCAATGAAAGGCGCCGACCTGCAAAACTACGAGCAGGAAGAAAAGGGGTTTGGGTGACTGCCCCCCTGAAAAATAAATAGCTCCCCCGATCAGAGCGGCATTCCCGCCCTGCGGAAAAGGACACGGTGCCTGCTATTTGTTGCCAGTTAGGGTGCTGACAATGCGTCGGATGAGGGTCGGAAATGGGCCTTTACTGTGGCACGTAAGACCACTCACTTCCTCCTGGCCGCGTTGGTACATGCATGCGTGTCGGGCGAAGTGCCCGTCAAGTGTCCACTCGTTGCAGGAAATTATTAGCGACAGGCTACTTCATCAGGACTCCGTCAGTTTGCCTGTTTGTCAGTTATCTTAGCGACCAACCAGTTCGTTAGGTCCAGAGCTCAGGAGCTGTGTGAAAGTCGAGGTGGACGTCCTGGGCTCCCGTCCCTAATAAGCCTACGGTTTCTGTGGACGTAAAGCAACACTTCAGCCAGCCAACGTTAGGTCCTCAGTTACTTTGTTTATTAGCATCCGACCAATTCGCCAGAGGACGATCCGTTAGTTTGTCTGTTTATTAGCGGGCAACCAATTTATCGGGAAAATCTCCCCTACCCCCGCTTGCTTATTACTATTAGCAGCCAACAATTTCACCAGGACAAGCCATTAGTTTGTTCATTAGTGATCTAACCTGCTCAACGGGACTTTACATTATTTTGTCTCTTTATTGATGGTCGATAATCAGGACTGTCGTCTATGTGTCTGCTTATTGGCGACCAACCACTTCCTTAGTACAGTCTGTTTATTAGCGACCAACTAGTTCATCAGGACACTGTATCTGTATCTGTTCATTAGCGACCAACCAATTGATCGGGACACTGTATCTGTTTGTTAGCGACTTATAACCACTTCACTGGGACAGTCGCAGTCTGTTAATCATATCGGGATCAAAAAAGGAAAAGAATAAAGAGGTTGTTGTTGGTGTTTGCGGATGTTTCTTCTTTTGGTATTTGAGGATTTTGTTTCTCTTCTTTCAGGATGATGATCACGACTGCAACTTAGAGTTAGAAGAAATTCTCAACCTAGACACAGACGAGGAACGACGAGAATATGCTTTGGTAAGTATGAACAAACGTACTCCTCAGTTCCACCTGTCTACCAACTTCTGCCTGTCGGTCGGTCAGTCTGTCTGTCTGTCTGTCTGTCTCTCTCTCTCTCTCTCTCTCTCTCTCTCTCTCTCCTCTCTCTCTCTCTCTCTCTCTCTCTCTCTCTCTCTCTCATTATGTGGGTGGTTTAGTATGTTGAATTACTTTGTCGCACAAACAAAACATAAATGAGTGCATTAATTTTGATGTTGAAGCTTTTAAAAAACTTGAAAAGCAAAAAGCGCGCGTCGCACACACACACACACACACACACACACACACACACACACACACACACACACACACACATACAAGATGGCTTAGCTGTTTGGCGTCCAGTCTAATGCTACTTTTAGACACACCGAAAGTTCAACTTATTGTCGATTAACCGGAAGTTCAGGTCATTAGGTACACGCTTGCGTGTGTGAGGGGCTACATGCATATATTCTGTGTCGGAAACAATAATTTATGACGTTAAGAGTACAGTATAACCATTGTGAACAGTGCAACTGATTTTAAGGTCCCAGATGCCGCAATGGGTCACCTCAGGGCAAATCACTGTCAGAAATCTGTTATACCCGTTCACAACACAAGCCAGTAAATCACAAGCGTGTCTAATTTTTTGTTACAACGTTAAAAACGAACCAGCATAATAGCACATGGTTTGATACTTAGTTATGTTCCGTAGGCACTCACTACGGGAACCTGTTTAAATCGCTTATAACTATGAGCAAGGTGACCTTTTTATTCAGCGCGTCCTCACGGGAAACTGCGTTAGCCAGAACTAATGCAGTGAAAAAGTAGGGAGATTGTTTGGAAAAAAAATAAAAAATGAAGATGAATGGACCGAGTAAGTAAAGAAAATTAGGACAAGGGAGAAATTCATGGCAGTGTGCAAAGCATGCGTGGCTGTATTCTAACCTAGTCCAGGCTTTAAAGCGGGGACCTTTCTGCATCCGATCCGCAGTACCCTACAGCGGAAGCAGGTGGGTTGCGGAGTGGCTGCATAGTTTGTTTGAATAGCCGGCCTGTTGATATCTCCTGTAAGGAAAACGTACACAGTTTGTCTGACATTTTCAGTGTGTGTCAGTAAGCCGTTAGGTGAGCCCTTTTGAAACTGCTTTTTGCGCTAAGTTAACCAAGAAGCGCCTTGAGGAGCGAAATTCCGCCAGGTAATGTAAATTCCGGCGTGAGCTGCACCTTGAGACACAGCACGGACTGCTTGGAGCGCTACTTTGTTTCATGCAGGCCGGGCTTCCCGTGCCAGGGACCCTGGGAAAATGTCTGACCTTTCGCCCCGGTTAAGTGACGCCGACTTCAAACAGCCCGGTTTGGCTACACTGAGAATCATAAAAAGCCCAAATATTCCGCTCACGGTTTTGTAGTTTGCCAGAAAAACGTAGCACCGAGCTGCGGGACGCTTCCAAACCTGTTGCAACGGATCAGACACGGTGCGAAGTGGACAGTTTAACCCCCCCTCAACGTTGATACTCGGCGCTCTGTCAATCACGGGGTTCTTCGGGACAAAATAAAATGCATCCAGTCGCAGGTAATACTAATGTTCTGTTCGTAACAGCACGTATACTGCTTCATGTTTGAAGGGGAATGTGAAAGAAATGAAAAAGAAGAGAATTACTGGGGAAACAGAAATTAGAAGGATAAAATGGGGGAAAAACAGCAACAAAACACACACACAAATAAATTGAATTTCTGCCAATAGCTACATTTTTTTGGGACTGAATCCAGGCAGAAGAGAGGAAGCCTTTGATAATGATAGCGATGGGTTCTCATCAGCGGAGACCTTGATTTCTGCCTTTGCGATATCCGATCGCGAAAGGTTTGCCCAAACGTAAGTAAGAGCTGATCAAATCACATCTCTCTGCCCCCCCCCCCCCCCCCCCCCCCGGACACACACACACTGGGGAGGGGGGGGGGGGACTTACAAGAAATGTCTTCAAATGATTAGTGTTCATTTGACCAGCGACGTTTGTCCGAATGTTGCAGAACACTTTAAAACTTTAACTTTGGCTTTTTCTCGGAAACTATGACATCTTTCAAACAAACTGTACACAGTGGTAACCCCGATTGGACTTTGCAGTTTCATACCAGTTTTGTGACCTTGATAGTATCTCGAGATCACCCTCGCTCGCTTCGGAAGGATCACACTGAAAGTTGTTTCCTTGACATGTTCAAAACCAGTCAAGTTCAGACTCTGAATGCTTGACAGTGCTACGTCATGCTTATGAACAATAACACGTTTGAGTAATTTCAGCATAAAGTTAAAGGAAATGATTAGCACATTTCCTGCTCTGTCACTAACCTCTCGGGTGCTGTTCACGGGAGGGCAGTAACCTCTCTACATGGTCCCACCAACTTTGATGGCCTGACCCCTTTAAGTTCACAGGAATGCCTGAAAAAATAGTGTCAGTATTCTGATGTTTTGAATGTGAATCAGTCGAGCGTCTCTCGCTATTGTGTTATGATAGCTTGCGGCTCTTTTCGTGCATACTGATTTCTTAACGGTCCTGTCATCCCAAAATAACCCATCCCGTCGCATAACTGGGGAGGCCTGTTTACATGATTATTCTATGAACATTAAATTTTGTTGAGCGCCGTATCTCCAGATACGCCCTGAGTGCTTCACAGTGGCAACTGTGTAACGCAGTTCCTCCTTCAGAGCAGACCCGCTGCACTCTAGTCGTATGCCACCCTGAATGAGTGACTGTAGCTTTACGCAGCGCGTTTTTGTATTATATCCACCGAAGTGGTATACTCACAGCGCTGTTTGGTTGTTACATTGCTAGTGCCATGTGAAATTGCTGCCGTCTGGGCGCATGTTCTTTGTACGCCGTACAACTCAAACTGCAGGCACTGGTTTACGACATTCTGGAGAAAGGTGCCGGAAAGCGATGCTCGGGGTGGGCATACAAGCATGCACCAGTTAACAAGGTCACTGTATTCGAGGCCACTGTATTGTGTGTTTAGCTGTAACCTGCCGCCTGCACTTTTGGCAGAATGACCGGGATCTTTTATGTGCTATAGCGGTAATACGGGGGTGGAATGGATGCCGAAATGTGAGTCAGCACAGAATGTTAACCAGAGGATTCATTTAAAAAAATTTAATCCGCTACTCTTGCCGGGAATCGGACCCGCGACCTTTGGATCACAGCAGACCGTACACGGGTGTACATAGCACTACGGAACTGTGAACAGTACAGTTCTCAGCTGTCAGCAGTACAGTTCTACGTCTTAGGCCGTCTTCGTCAGTTAATAAAGTGCTTTTATCAGGTTAACCCGGTAACCCCAAAGTGAGCAATGTATCTCATGAAAATTAATTGATCTCGGGTATGATTAGCAAAAGCAATCGCTTATGGAACGCTTGGTTGTTCCAAATGTCGAAGTCTCTGGTTTTGATAATGATGATGATGTAGAGCTTAATGTCCTCGGATGTCGGTTGACATTAATATTAGGGACAAACTGTGACCAGTGCCGAAGCATGGTTCAATGCTGCTTTACGTCCACAGAAGCCATAAGGCTCATTAGGACGGGGAGCCCAGGACGGCCACCTCGACTCTCACACAGCTCCTGAACTCGGGCCTTGTTTTTAAGAGATCTATGGAAGTTAGGTCCTGATTTTGTGCCATCCGACACTTGTAATCAAATTCAGGGGTAGGCACGTGCAGATACATCCAGTTGCAATTACATATTCATGACTGCTCTCCCGCGCACCCACCCCTTTTTTTGTTGTTGTTGTCTGTCTCCCCGCCCTCCCCCAGCCGTATAAAGCCATCTTTTATGAGTTTTCTCGCGTGCACAAACGTGCCTGTCGTTTACTGAGGAACAGAAGGCAAGTCGAAGCTTTAGGCAGAAAAGAAAGTCGTTTCATTTTGGTCATGGCGCCTTTCAGTGCAGGCATGCTTCTGGGGCATTCTGCGGTGATTAATTCACGAGGCGCGGCGCAGACAAGGGGGGCAAAAGAGAGGGAGAGAGACAGACAGACAGACAGACCGTTTCGAGGGTGCGTGTGAGCATATGCACGGTTGTCGCTAGGTGAAAAGCTCCGTCGGGAAACCAGGGGAAATGAGAGTCGCCTGCCGAGTTTTCAGGCGTTGGCTATATTGTTTGTTCCCCGTGTTACCCAGTTGTGCTGTCTGCCAACGGGCAGGAAGCAACAACGGTACATTCACGTCAGGTGATTTGTAGCTCGGGTGAAAGAAGGGGAGAGAGAAGGGGGTGGGGTGGTGCTTTATCCGTTTGACAACATTTTAGTATCCAAGTCGTTTCCAGCCGAAGGCCCGTGGACTCCAGCAAACGGTATCATCGCAGAGTTATAATGATCGGTGTTGGTTGTATGTAACATCTGCTGTTGCTGTGTTAGTATTACTGCGAGTGTAACTGGCACTACAGCTTACATTCACTAGTCAAGGCAGGTTAAGGTGGGGGGGGGGGGGGGGGGGGGGGGTGAAGAGTAACCGCTGGCTTCCCAGTGTACGGTCATGGACAAGCACGCCGTTCATAGTGCCCGAGATGTCAGCACGCCGTTCATAGTACCCGAGATGTCAGCACGCCGTTCATAGTACCCGAGATGTCAGCACGCCGTTCATAGTACCCGAGATGTCAGCACGCCGTTCGTAGTGCCCGAGGTGGCAGCACGCCGTTCATAGTGCCCGAGGTGGCGAAGACGTGACCCGATGGTGTTTGGTCACGTTGACATTCGTGTAGTTTGTTATTTCGACAAATGCTTCTTGTACGGGCAAGTTTACTCACCAATATGGCTTGTGTTACTAAACGAACGCACGCAGAAACACACACAATGACATGTGTTACCGAACATACGCACGCTGACACGCATGTGCGCACTTGCGCGCGCGCGCGCACACACACACGCACTTCTACGCGTTAATTATTGTTCCCCGCCCCTTAAACTTCAGTAAGAGTGTTGTGTGTGTGTGTGTGTGTGTGTGTGTGTGCCTGCTGGCGCACGGTAAGCCATATCGGTGAGCATGTCCTGATGCAGCACTTTATCGGTGAGCAATAATTTTGTCCGCTGATAGTTATTATTCCCGGGTGATCATGTGTGCGACACTCGATCGTTCGAGACATTTATTCTTGCCTTTTAGGAAAATCGCACGCAGATTGACCGGCAAATTATGTTTCCACCGATAAAATCCCTGCGCCACAATGACGAACTTGCTGGGATGAGCAGATCAGAGCAGAAACAACCCGGGGGCAGAAGGAGCTGACAGCCGGGACGCTGACATTACTGTGTCAGATTTGGGTGGGATTGCTAGAGCAAGGGCTGGTGACTTATGTCATGTTTTATATGAACCGAATGCGAAAATAAAGATCTGAACGCAGGACGTGGGAAAAGGCCTGAGGCGGGACAATGTGTACCTTGGAGAGGATTTGAAAGAGAGGCGGGCCTTGTCGTGTAGCACGTAACGTGATACATAAGGCATTCATAGCCCCTGGCCAGACAGGTCTTTTGACTCCGTATATATTAGAACAGGCGTGCTGTAAGTCGCTGTCGCTCTTCTAACGGTATTGCAAAAGCAAGTTGCCATTGCCGTTCGTACGAGTGAGTGCCCGAAAAGGGCCAATGCTAATATTGTTAATATTGGTTCACGCGGTGTATTTTTCCGGGTTGAGCAGCTCTGCAGGCGGACTGACCCCTGACATTTACCCGACAGTGGCTGACGGTAGCCCATACAGTCATAGTCATCCCGACAGCCCCCAGGCCTGCAGACCTGCTTGCGTGCGGTGGAAGGCGACAGTGACCGGCGAGGTGCTCGCGGCGGCCGTCCCTCCACCGGCAAGGATCGATGATCGATTTCCGTAGCCTCCGTACCCTAGGCTGGCGTTGCCCTTTGCGAGCTGTCGATGGTTCGGCTAGATTGAACGGCTTCAGCTTCGGAATCAAGCATCTAGGGCTTTTCGACTTTTGCGCCTTTCCTGCATTGGCTTGCTGACTGCCAAAGACGACGACGGCAACAAGAAGGGCGAGAAGAGGAGAGGTCCTCTGCTCGCCCTTCTTGTTGCCGTCGTCGTCTTTTGTCGTCCATCGCCTCCCCCCCCCCCCCCCCCCCCCCCCCCCCCCCCCCCCCCCGACTAGTTTACGTCAGTTTTGATCGGGTTATTTCTTAATCTAGCAAATGTGTGCCTTTGCGCCGGGGGTGGGGAGAGAGACAGAGTGTGGGTGGGGAGACCTGTGACCATGGCCCCGATATTTAAAAAACACACCCAAAAAAACAACCCCAGTCAAACAAAAAACTTTCAGTCGGCGGTCAGCAATAGCCCTTGCTATATAGATATTCAATTGTTGACCTACTGAGATACGGTCTTGTTGACGCCGGTATGACTCCGTCGACCTTGACCACTTTACCCCAAGGCACAAAATGAAAATCTTTCTTCAAATGTTGCTTTACGCCCACAGAAACCATAGGGACTATTAGTTTTACTAGTATTAGCCCAGGACGTCCTCCTCGACTTTCACACAGCTCCTGAGCTCTTGTGGACGTTAAGCCCCTCAGTCCGATCCAGATAGCCGATTCCCTGCTGATATTCTGGTCCGTGACGTGACCGTGAGAGCAGCCGTTCATACGATTATAATTATGATGATAGCGCACCGGATACTCGTGTGACGCGCCGTGATGGCCACCCTATGGGTTTGACCTCACGCCATCTGTTTTCACGTAATTACATCGGCGTGCGTCTCGGTGTGGCTAATCACTTCTTTCCTCGTCAGTGGGACTGTTTGCTCCCGTTCGTTCAGTGTTGCTTTACGTCCACACTGAGAGACCGTACTGTACGGACTGTTAGGGACGGGGAGCCCAGGACGTCCACCTCGACTCTCCCACAACTCCTGAGCTCTGTAGTAACTGAGTTCAATGTTGCTTTTACGTCCACAGAGACCATAAGGACTATTAGGAACCAGGACGTCCACCGCGACTCGCCCACAGCCCCCGAGCTCTGAAGCTTGCCCCGGTGATGCGGGGCTTAATGTCCTCAGATGTCGGTAAAGTTGGCCCCAAGGCCCCGCTAGATTTGTACACGGGCCTTGCGGGTTCAACGGGTCGAACGCCTCGCGTCTAATGAGGGACCCTTCGTGCTTTATTGCCACGCCAGCTGCTGCCAGCCCTCCGCATCCTGGGCTATTTGCGGTCTATGGCTGCGTGATTTTTACGGCTGAAATGGCATTGTTTTGTACCGTTTTTTGGTGTGTTTTTTTAAGCTGTACTCCGTGCCGCGTAAAGGGTGAACAGACCAGACGTGTGTGGGGTTGTGCATAGTGTGTCCTAGTGGCTGTGTGCCAGAGTGCGTGTGTATGAGGGAGAGAGACAGTATAGTACGTGTGTGTGAGAGAGAGAGGGAGAGAGAGAGCTAGTCTGTCCGCGTGAGTACGTACATGCGTGATTGTCTGTCTGTCCGCGTGCATACGTGGTTGTCTGTCCGCGTGAGTACGTGCATGCGTCTGGTAATTACGCAAGAGCACATGGCCCGCATGCCCAATTACTCGTGGTCTGAAAGGGCGGAGCAGGGTTCCCAGGGGTCTGCATTGTTAAACGAGGCGTTCGCTCCAGACACGTAAAGCCAGGAGACCATCTTGGCGATAATCGTAAACAATCCAGGCAGCATCCCCCTGCCCACCCACTTGCATTAGGCACCGGGGGGTCAGGTTCTAGCATGGGTGCGTGCCACGAGGGAGAACGGAACAAAAGCTGAGCCTGGAGAAGTGGTTACATTCACAGCAGTGTGTCAAACTGTCGGTAGTGACATTTTGTTTGCGGTATGCAGATGGGCTGGGGGGGGGGGGGGGGGGGGCTAGTTTTCGGTATTCAGGAGACCACTGAGCTCTGTAAACGTTATAGCTCAGCGTGGACCCAAAGATTTCCCCTGCAATAAACAGCCTTTGGTGGACGCGCAGAGCGGCTCAGGAGCATTGTGAAAGACGAAGTGGACGTCCTAGGCGAAAGGAACATTGAACTGAAACAGCGTGGACTAGACCTATCCGGCTATGGTAGCAGTCCCGAAGTGGGGGAGGGGGTCGAATGGCGTCGCTCTGGACGTTATATGCTGCTTTAGACCTCGATTCATTAAGAAGGAGAGTCAAAGAGAAAGATGCAACATTGTTGCTGTTGTGCTTTTCCTGCTGAATTTTGTATGCACAGTATAGGATGCCACGCCGCCCGATTAATTACATTTACAGCTGGCAGTGCGCCAGGCCGAGTGTCTAGGAAGCAATGCGTTTAAATTCGCTCGAAATCTGATGTTTGAATCAAGTCACCATAACCTAATAGTAACAATAACTTAAATAAAACGGTCCGGGAAAGTGGCTCGATCTTTAAAATTCTAAACTTGCAGTAGGTTTGTATAGTGCCACGGCCGTACGGGTCTTGTACAGTCCCACCTTCCCTTCAAAGCGCGAGGCATGCGTGCTACATTAGCCAATGGCGTGCACGGGGAAGCTTCCTTCTCCCAAGGGGCAGCCTAGTGCAGCAAGGCTGGGGCTATCGGGTTGCTGTGCCCTTGTCGGGATTGCCTGCTTATCGAACACAGAAAACGCCATGACCTAAGAGCCCCCCCCCCCCCCCCCCCCCCCCCCCCCCCCCCCCCACCCACCCCGGCCCCGCCTTCACTCCGGTTCCTTTCCTAGAGCAGTTTGTGATAATGTTGATCGATGTCGTTTCTGTAATGTCGTTTCCCTGAATTCGCCAGTGTGGATTTCTCCTGACTTTGCAGTTCAAGCAGAGCTAGGCCTACTTCCTTCGTCTGTCTTATCCTTTATGCATAGACTCCAGTGTATATGTATTATGCACTCTGAAACATCATTATGTTTCTAGTGCTGGAGGGTGGGGGGGAGGGCAGCAGTGCCTGTGTAGTCGCTGATTATGGTACTCCGTTCTGAAGCATGTATGCTGCCGAATGCGTGCCAGAAAGTTTCATCTTGCAAAGTCTGCAAGTGGATCTGCGCCAGAAGAATTGATGCAGAGGCGCGACTATCTCCATCTTGAGGTTGGGCCTTGGGTGCGCATGTTCCTCCCTCTTGAGCAGGAAACGTTCCAAACCCAGACTGACACTGACAGCTAGCACAGCCCCCTTATCCCCATCCCACGTTTTGTCTGTCTGTCTGTTTCTCTCTCTGCCCCCCTGTTTCTCTCTCCCCCCCCCCCCCCCCCCATCCCCCAATGTTATGTGCTTTACCCACTTGTTCATTCTACACACCTTTAGCGAATACTAGGTGTTAGGCAGGTTTGAATAGACCAAAGTTACTATAATATAGCCTTGTTACAGTGTTGTATAATGGTTTTTCAATTTGAGTACTGTTTTTCTCATTTTCGCTTCTCCTTCTCTTCCAGTTGAACTGTGAAGAAAAGCTTATGTTCAGTAAGGCAGTGTTAGCACTCAAAGCATACACCTGCATATCATTCTTTTTATCTGTTCCAGCACTTGCACCACATCTTGATTCCCCTCTCTCTCTCTCTCTCTTGATTGCTTCTGTTTTCTTGTCTGATACTAGTCATATGAACTGATCAGATGTTCTGCTGCTTCATTTGCTCATAATATGCTCATCGTATGCTCATAATGTGTAACTGAATGATGTATGGCATGTGTTCATCTGGCACTGTGAGCACACTAAGTTTTGTGTGGAAATTCTCATGTATAATGTTTCACTCACGCATTCATGCCTATATGTATACAACTAATGCTTGTCATTTGATATCTATTTGATATCTATTCATCAGTAACTTAGCAAGGACTAGTTGTTAGGTTCTTGACTGAACCTAAACTACAACCCTTGTAAAATAAAGTGTTTGAGTTCTCTCTCTCTCTCTCTCTCTCTCTCTCTCTCTTCTCTCTCTCTCTCTCTCTCTCTCTCTCTCTCTCTCTCTCTCTCTCTCTCTCTCTCTCTCTCTCTCTGTGTCTCTGTCTGTCAACCTATGTTCATTATCATCTTCATCTTTTCAGGAGCCAACAGTAGCAGTCTCAAGTGGCCTGGGGAAGACCTTGTCATGTGTGTTTAAGATAACAAAGTTGATACTGTGCTACCTGCTGCTGTGTTGGTGACATCACAACTTGTGAGTGATGTGTGTGTTTTCCTTTGGTGACATCACATCTTGTCACTGATGTGTATGTTTTTCTTTGGTGACATCACATCTTGTCACTGATGTGTGTATTTTCCTTGGGCAGCATATCTGGTCACTGATGTGTGTGTTTTCCTTTGTTGCAGGAGCAACTAGCAGGTGCCAAAGAGTCGCAAGAAGAAGTCCATGTAAGTATTGCGGTTTAGTTTTGTTTTAAGCAGTGAACTTTTGTCTGGAAAGGAAAAATGGTACGGGTATTAATCGTATAAAGTTCATTGGTTATAATAATTAGGCATGTGTAAGTTTAGCACAGTCACACGAAGAAGTCTGTGCAAGTATGTGAGTGTGTAAATGAAATCTTGACTGGAAAGAAGAGAGTGTCTAATGAAAAATGTACTGATAAACATATTAAGTTCATTGGTTATAATAATTAGGCATCTGTAAGTTGTAACGTAGAAACCCAAGAAATCCATGTATTTTGGTATTTTCTTCAACATTGTAAAAACAGTGGAAATGAAATCTTGACTGAAAAGGAGGGAGTGTCAGAGATTTTTTTTTTTTGAATATGTAAGTTGTAACCATATCAAGTTAATCATTGGTGGTAATAATGACTAAATTTGGTGTCTGTGTAAGTTGTAACACACACACTAAACACATGAAACACACTCATGCAGATGTGCCTCATGCATATCCAGACACATCATGTCTCTGGTAATGTTTTTGAACTAGTCTTGTGTGTTTGTTTGTTTTTTCCTTCTTTTTCTTTTAGCTCTTAAAAAACAACAAAAACAAACAAAAAACACACACACAAAAAACTAAATCATTTTGTTCTGGCCTTATTACTTATTTCCCTACTGTTTGCTTTTTACCCAAGTGTGTTTATGACTTGCAAGAAACATCACTGTATAATGATGACTTTTGTTTCCCAGATTTTCTTTCAAACTTTGCATGGTGATTTTAGAACTCCCACTGCTTTGCACTTTCATACCAGTTAAAGGTGACCTGGATGTTGAGGTCACAATTGATTTTGGAATGGTAAAACTGCAACTTGTATGCGTTCATCATTTCAAACTGTGTATGGTTGTTACATACACCAACAAAATGTTCTTGAATTTGGCATGCACGAATGTTCGCTTTGTGTTTCAGAAATTTGTGGACGAGTTGCTGAAGAAGGCGAAAACATTATAATGACGCTGGCTCGGAGCAGAAGGCGCCTACTCTGCGCTTCGTCACTGTGTCATCACTGTGCGCTCGTCTTCACCAGTGCAGCTAACTCTTGTTGTATCTCATCAGTCTGCAGGCCAGCCAGGTGGTGGGTGGGCAGTGTGTGGAGATGTGCAAGACTATCTGGACTGCCGGTCTCACATGTGTGCATTGGGCGCTTGTTCAAAATAATCCAGTGTCATGCTGACTTTTGAAATCAAGTATGTGTGATAGAAGGACAGCAGATGTGTGGAAGTGTGGTGTCAGTTGGAGTGGACAGATGTGCCTGAAGTTTGCATGTTGTGCCGGAGGTTTGAACAGGCATGTGTGTTTGTGTGTGTGTGTTCTCTTATTTTGTGCATTTTCATGTTACATGGCTGAAAGTGTGAACTGATCAGTATCTTTTGTTTTATGCAACATTTTTTCAAGGCACTTTGTTCCAAGTGAACATTTTAACATTGAATAGACTTATAGAGCCTTGTTTTTGTTTGTTTTGTTTTTAAAGAAATAAATCATTAGATCTGCAGCTCACAAAATAATTCTGATGATCATCCCAGTTTTATCTCAGTGGATTTGATGGATGCTGCAACAGACCATTGTTGTCTTGTTGAGGCTGGATTTTTGAGAGGTTCTGAAAACTGCACTGCTGTCTTTTGTTGAGGCTGGATTTCCAAGAGGTTCTGAAAACAGCACTGCTGATCTGTTCTCAACATTTGCAGTATGATTATTGTGATTCTTCATGAGTCTTAAAAATCAGAGTAAGGTGATTTGTGACCAGAAATGAGTTTTAGCA
Source organism: Alviniconcha marisindica (assembly GCA_018857735.1). Taxonomy (NCBI): domain Eukaryota; kingdom Metazoa; phylum Mollusca; class Gastropoda; family Provannidae; genus Alviniconcha; species Alviniconcha marisindica. The sequence goes on from JABMCL010002967.1 coordinate 1,405,244, forward strand.
TTTACCACCTGTGAAACAGAGGCGCACACACACACACACACACACACACACAACAAAAAACAAACAACAACAACAAAGATAAGACCAACTTGTCTTATAAACAAAACAAGCAGAGAAACTACTGCATTATTTTTTAATTATGGCAGAAATCTGTTTCATGAATAGCTTTATTTTACTTTGCTCAGGAATGTTTAAGAATACACCTGATATCCCCTGTCTTTTGCGCTGCATTTCTATGGTGGAAGCATGTTCAATCTGGAGATTAAATTGTGTTCAGGTACACTGCATGAATGACACACCTTTGTTCACTTCTTTTGTCAAAGCACCTCTGTGTTTGAAAAAATTCTTCAGATGGTTATACCACTGTTTGTGGGTGTGCAGTAAATTTGAATGCCTGGATATTGTGTAAACTAGGTGACCAAAATGTGGCCATTTTGGAGAGAAAAAAGAATGCAAGATTTCATTTTGTCGAGTCTTTGAATGTCTCATGAGCTGTGGAAGTATTACAAGCAACTCACACAAGTAGAACTGAAACCTTTATTTAAGCATGATTGTATGCATGAATTTTGAAGAGTGTAAAGGGAAAAAAACCCTGAAATGTCCAATGGTTGGCATTACTGGCTTGGTCACCTGCTGAATGTCATTGAATCTTCCTTGTGTTTGTATGTGCTGTCTCTGTACATAGACCCATGCTGCATGACCATGTACTTTTTGACTGTTTTATGTTGGATTTGCTCCATGCGTTTGAACTGTTTTTATGCAGTGTGTAAAGCATTTTAAACAATATTACCTCTTATCAACTGACTGTGTACCGTGAAGAAGAGTAAAATAAGCAATTTCAGAGAATGTGCCAGGGTTGTGTCCGATACTGCTGTTAATTAAACATGCTGATAAAATATGAACGATTGTGTGTGTATCCCACTTTAGTTGTGGCTTGTGTGTTGCTGAGGTTGATTTTGTTAAATTTACTGACCACCGCACAGGTAAGAGTGACAGAATTAAGAACAATTGCCACACATTTAGCAACAATCAAAGCAAAAGCTTCATTCTGATGCTTCTGTTTTAAAAGTCACATTTAATTGAATCGGAAAGTTGGATCTTGACAGTTTTGCTCCACCATAGTTGTAGAATGTAATGGAGGATGGCCCTGGAGAATGGCCCCTTGGCTGACACATTCCAGCCGCAATCTGTGAAGCAGCTGTGTGGTGTGGTGATTATTTATAGAAACCATACAACAGTCCAGCATTTTGCTAGAGGGCATTCTGGTTACACACTAGCAGTGTAAGATGAATCATTACACTGGGGGGGGGGGGGGGGGGGGACAGAAAAAAGAAGAAGGGCTCTGCAGTTAGCTGATTGATAGTTTGTAATTCATGAAAACGCAACAAATACCGTCAAGGGTCCCAAAATGAAGGATTATGGGTCCTCTTGAAAGAAGTGGAATAAAACCAAAACAAATAACAATTTTGTCCATCATTCAGTCATTTGTTTGAAATTTGCAAAAACACAGCCTTGAGTGCAAACTTTTTTGTATCTGTAGGCCAACATTCATTTTTACGTGGCTTGCCTTTGCTGTGAAGTTTTTATTTTAACCTGCTAGCTAAAACACAATCTGAGGTGGTCAGTTGTTTTAACAAGTTTTTTTATTTTATTTGATGAATTTATTTTATGTTTGTTTCTTATGTGGAGTGCATGTTGAGGACAGCAGAAATGGGGAGATTTATATCGTGTAAATTTCATTGTAAATATTTTTCAGCCTGTCCTGTTTTAACAATCATTTAAGATAGTGTTCATATAATGTAGGATTTACCTTTTGAGTTAACACCTGCCAACATACTTGGCCATTGTGAAGATGCCATTTTTGTACATGTCTTGTTCTTGCTGTGTCTAATAATTCCCCACTAGTATTTTTGTTTATAAAATGACAGGATTGTGTCTGAGACACTTTGAACGAAGAATCCTGTAGTTATGTTCTCATTTTTAATACAACAGTTGTTTTCTTTTACTCATGTTGGATGTCATCACTAAGTCATGATGCATGTAACTTATGTGTTATTGTGATATTTTGTAAATGGCATTCATACAAAGACACTTCCTTCATACATGGTCATGCCAGGACCCCCACCCCCTCATGTTTCATAAAACCTGAATCACATTTACATTGCCTGTATAAGTGTCATCTGTTCCGTCTGGCAAGGCCAGTCTTCAATCTCCAAACCTCCCAAATACTATCTACTTCTCTGCCCAACACTTTTACCAAAGTGTTGATATTTGCCCCTTTTGAGTCCAGCACCATTATACACATGATATTCCTGAATATACACAAGTGGTGTGTTCTGAAGCTAACATTGTGGGATGTGGTGATTATCCAGAGACTGTCTGACTGTGCAGGTATTTTGATGAAGGGGAGAAGAAGTGAACTGCCCACACTGAGAAACCATTTTTAAAGTTTGTACATATATGTGCAGAATGGGTCCTCGTTTGTGCATTGAAAACAGACATGATGTAAAATCCCCTGGAGTTGAACTAGAAGTAGAACCATAAAACAAATTTTATTATGACCACTTGACACCATTGTTTTGACTGGGGAAGCAATAGGTCACTTTTAGCTTGATCAGTCAAAAGAGCAATACAGTTTGTATTTTTGTTTGATTAGATTTTATCTTTTGCAGGATGGGTAGTGTGGTGAAACTGATATAACCAACTCTCCATAGGGAATGTGACATTACTTTTCTTGAGGGGGGGGAATTCTCAGTGGGAACAGTGGGAAGTGTATATTTATATATACAATATAAATATTGTCAGAGGTACTCATTTATTTAGTTGTATATTCAGGTGATCTTTTTTTCCTAACATTAAAATGTCTTTATATATATATATATGTATTATCTGTTTGGTGTGATGGATGGTAACACCAATTAAAACAATCAGATTCCTGATTTCATGCTTAAACTGCATCCTTTTTTGATCTAGCGGCTGCAGAAGCCAAGGCGCTTAAAACATTTTGTAAACCGTCCACGTGTTTACACTGCTCATTCATTGGGTTTCATTACTTTGGTCTTTAATTGATGACTGCTTTGTCTTTTCAAAATGTTAACTGGTTCTCAGTTAAATGTGAAATGTTTTAGGATCAACTGTTGACATTGTCCCATGTATTCCCTTTCAGACTGCTGATCTGCTAGTGTATTGCATGCAGGCTGTGTAGCCATTGTATGTGGTATCATGAAGAGTAGCAAGTATGACAGGCAGACAGCATGACTTTTAATTTTATCAGGCATTCTCCCTCTACACTATTCTTTTGTACAGCAGAGTGAAAGTGTGTCTGTATTCGTGAGACATTCTTCATCCACATTATGTACAGCAGACTTGAGAGTGTGTCTGTATTCGTGAGACATTCTTCATCCACATTATGTACAGCAGACTTGAGAGTGTGTCTGTATTCGTGAGACATTCTTCATCCACATTATGTACAGCAGACTTGAGAATATGTCTGTATTTGTTAGACATTCTTCATCTACATTATATTTTAGTACAGCACACTTGAGAGTGTGTCTGTATTTGTCAGTCTTCATCCACATTATATTTTAGTACAGCAGACTTGAGAATGTGTGCATTTGTTAGACATTCTCTCTCCACATCATCTTTTAGTACAGCAGACTAAGAGAGCATCTGTATTTGTCAGGGATTCTCCTTTTCCATAATCTGTTCGTACAGCAGACTGAGAATGTGCCTGTTTAATAGCCGGCACACTCCCAAATGTAGTGCAGTAGACCAGCAAGCGTGCCTGCAGTTGTCAGGCATCGTCCCTTCCCTTTTGTTCAAAGCAAGCTGTAGTGTTTACGTTTTGATGTGTGGCGTTCATGCTTTGGTGAGTGTGTCTTAAATCAGTGGCAAAATTTTACCTTCTCTTGCCCATAAATGTTGGGGTGGGGTGTAATCATCAGTGTTGTATGAGGACAGTATGTTAAAAAGTTGCAGTTTGTTAATTTTGCATCATTAAAATGCTGTTCTTTATTTTTTCATGTAGAATAGACAATTTTCATTGACTGCTGAAATTCAAGAAGTTGTTCAGTGTTGTATAATACAATGTTTACCTTGTGTTTTGAGTATAAAGTTTGTTCAGTGCATCATGGTCTTTGAAGTTCAGTGTTTACTGATAACCTTTTTATGACCTTTGAAGGGGATAAGAAATTGGTAATATAAATCTATTCCAGGTCTTTAAGAAAAGAAAAAAGAAAAGAAGAGTGAGTATCTGTAGGCATTTTGCTTCTGTTTGCATTTTAGATGAACTATAATAAAATTATAAAAATGGTTCCAGTCTTAGACCCTTACCCTAAAAACCAAAGGAAAAGAAGCTGTTCATCAAGGAGAAAGGAGCAGGTGGGGTGGATGAGAACATGTCCAGTGTGGATTGCTTTATTGTCATTCTGTGTTTTAGCTTTGTGAGCTCACAGAGCGGAGTGTCCTTTCTACCTGTGTGCCAAATGTACACAAATCAAGCTGCCAAGGATTGACTGTTATTTTTCCTGCTCATTTAGCTATAGGTGTTCAAAGATTTTGGGATGTATTAGTCGCCAATAAAAATGTGTCGGATACTGAATTTGTTGGTGGTGACATCTTTAATTGTGGGCATGGCAGTTGTGTGTGAGAGCATGGAGATTATTTCCTTTTTAATTTTAAATGATGTTTTAGAATTTCATGAAGGATCCTGTTTAAGTCTAAGAGCAGGGAGTTTGTGTAGCAGGGGTCACAAACACTTTTAGAACTTGCGTACATTAAATGCAGTGTCTTGAAAACAATGTGCAGTCAAACATGATGCTACACACACTGACAGTCATTTTTTTAAGGACACTTCTGCCCTTACCTAGCTGAATTTCTCATGCCTACTGCAGAATTCTGTACAAGCTAGATGGATAACAGCACTACTTTTGGTATCCTCAAGCTTGGTACCCTCCATGGCATTCTGAACATTTTTCACCGGTGCCTGGTTAGGTATTGGCCTTTTGCTGACACAGGCAGATTCCTGGCTGGTTTGTTTACCTTCTTGAGTAGGCGGCCTAACGTCAACCAGCTTAGAGCTAGTGGAAGGAACTGGTTCAGAACTATGGTCATGACTATGTGAAAAACCAAATCAGAGTTTTCAGCATTGTCATTCACTGTATGATGCTGAGCTGCGAAATGTGGTCTGTCCTGCATGCAAATGAACGGCAGGAAACAATGTGTGTGGAAACTGATGTAAGCAGTGAAGTACCACTGGACTTACAGCTATCAAAGTTGACATGTTTTGACAACCGACTTGGCACCCCAATGTTAGAGACTGAGCAAGAGAGAGGGACTGCTTAAAGCCTCTAGTTAAAACATAGTTATACAGATCAGGCCTTTTTTTCATTTTTTCTCATAAATAAATGCATGGGGTTTGAGCAGTTTTTTGCAGGAGGGGTGATTTGTGTTATAGGTGCATTTTTTTTCTGTTTTCTCCATATTTGTGACCCCTGGTATAGATCAGAGAATTCAGCTATTACTATTATTACTAATGATCATTCTTGGTCCAACTGCCTGTTTGCCCTGGTATAACCATCCTGGTTGATGGGGCTTAAAAAACCCAAGTTATTTTTTGTCCATGACCAAAAACAACACTTCATGCAGGATTTTTTGGTCTGGCCCACAGCAGGATCTTTCAAGCTTTGCCTGGCAATTATCTTTATTGATCCTGTAACTGGGATACCAGGAGTGATGATTTTGAGCTATTTCAAAGTCACAGCAATGCTGTAATGTCAAAATGAGCTCAAATTATGCATTTGGCATGCCATCAAACCGGTTCTTTAAGTGTAAGCAGCATACGGTTTTACATGAAGTTGGGCGAGTGCTCCCTGACAACTTTAACCTTTAATCTGCCCACTGAGTGCTGTGACCGTTTATCAGTAGCTACAGCAGCAGTTGACTGAAGACCTTGAATACTGTCAATGAACATCATTTTCAATGGGTATCAGATTGCCCAGTCTCAGACTCACTGATATGAGACAAACTCTCCATCACATTCAATCCTCCCGTGCCTTCAAAACGGCATTAGAAACTCACTTTACAAACAATACCACAAGTGATTTCAAATTCTGTCTTCTTTTCTGCCCCTCCCCTCCCGAATTATCCTCACTCATTACATTCCTAGCTGAGTGCCCATGTTGGTGTGATGTGCAAGGAATACAATATTATGACTGAAGAATTTATTTTTGAGGTTTTAATGTATACATTTTTGTTGATCTTGTAAAGGGCAGTGAGCTCACCCTTGTTGGTGAGATACAGTGCTATAAAAACAAAATGGCAGAAGTAAACCACACATCTTTGCCTGTCAGCAAAAAGTTACAGTTTGATGGAAGTAGAGAACTTCAGCTTTATTATGGATGACTGAGTTTTTTTGTCTCCTTGTCTTATTTTTGTCCTGATGAAAATGTGATCAATATATACACAATACCCACACACAAAGTATCATCAGAAGATAACTTTATTCAGACTCTGATTATGCATCACCCATCAAACTATAATTAGCACAAACTTTATAATGACACACCAACACTACCTCAGTATTTTTCATTCCAAACAATCACAATCCACACATTTCAATGCAAGTGCACTGACACTTCTTTTTTGTTCCACAACAGATCAACAAACTGGCACACATGTTCATAGTTCTCTGTGGAATTTCACAAGGAATCTTAAACAAAAAATCTATTTCAAGAATTATGGATTCAACTACAAATGTATGCAATACACTGAATTCTAACGGTCACAACTCCAAAAAAAGTTTTACTGTAAGTTTAACTTTGAAATCAAACTACAGCACTGCATACACACTTCACCGTACAACACTCTCACCCTTTCAGAGGTACCTACAACACTCTAACCCTTTCAGAGGTACCTACAACACTCACCATTTCAGAGGTCATCTCAGTAATAGTAAAGAATATTGTGGTGCCCCATCTCAATGAGTTCAAGGTGCTGACAAAAAGCATTGATCATCAGGTGGGGTGGAGGAGAGGAAAGGAGGGGCATATGAAGCAGAGTATGTGCAGTTATACAACTGCAATAGTAATACACTAAAACTGAAAATGGTTAAGTAACATCCCTTAAAAGCAAGAGATGCCCAAATATTAATATGGTGGTGGAGATAGACTAGTTGGAACAGTACGAAAATAGCAAACACAACTTTAATAAAATAACAGTCTAACAAGTCAATAAAATGCAAACTTAAAAAAAGAAAGAAAAAAGATTTATTACAAAATAGACACCATCCTTGACTTTCTCAAATATTACTCCTGGGATGAAACAAAGCCAAATCACAAATTTGATTCACTGACCATGACATACATCCCTTTATGTTTAAGAAGGGAGGAGATGATGTTGAATCAACAAGATTGGCAGAATGTATGGCAGCAGTCAAAGAACCCAAAACTGTATTCTGACCAATTCCAGGCTTAAAAGAAGGAACCTTTGATGGCTCTGGGTTCACAACAAAAAGGGGCTTAATTTTTGCATCAATGGTGCTGCACTCCACCACAGAATGGTGGTTATGCTTCCAGTTCACTTGGAGTCATGACTTTCATAAAATCCAAGACAATCTAAGACAAATGCCCAACAGAAGAAAAAGACAACCCACCCCTTTCACCACCTCAAAACAGCACATACATACATTTTCCTTTTCTTATTTTGGTTTTTTAAGAAAAAGACTTGGACCTCCACAATTTTCTTTCTGATGTCACTTTGACTAAATGCAGGTAAGTCATTCCCTGCTTTCAAGCACACATACTGAAGGTTGGAGGTCAGCACCTCAGTTGTCTGTGAAATTGGGTTTTCTCTTCTCCACAAAAGCTGTCATGCCTTCCAGTCGGTCATTCTGTTGACAGAAAAGTGTTCACATCAGTACCACATACAGCCCAAGTTGAGCAAAGTGCGTGAGATCTATCCCTGGACATGGATGGCCCCCATGTTGAAAGAATGAAGACAAAGCCTGTCATGTTGAGGACAGAGACCAGCAACCGGTGTAGCATCAGTCAAAACTGACCAACCCCATCACTGCTGGTTAGTTAGTGAGGAATTTGATTTTAACGTCCCGTCAACAGCTCTGGGTTACCTCGGGACAATCAAACTCTCGTAAGCATACACACACTTCAAAACTCTTCTCATCCATGCACCATTTCTTGTCAATCCACAAACCAATCCCTACACAAACATAAAACAAAAAATACACAAGCATCAAACATATTTTCAGAGACCCAATTTGCATTTTGCATATTCTATCACAGTGAGGTCAGAGTCTGCCTTGCAAGGTACTCATTAAACTGAGCAGATGAGTGTACAACCTGGTAATAGAGGCGAAATCTGCAGCCTGTGATCAGTTGCTTCAACTGACTTACCGTTGCAAATGTTGCATGGAAGAAGCGTTTCTCTACATGCAGACCTTCAGCCAGGGACAGCTCTTGACCTGCGGGAACACCATTTACACTGATGGTAATGACGCTGACAGCACAGTCCGGAAAGGTCTTTTCGCTCTTTAACAGACTCGACCAAACTCTTTCTCCATATAATTTTTATTATGCCATGGATAAATCTTATAACACATGACTAGGTGCTTACAAACACATCTTCTGTGTCCAAGAAATGCCTAAAAGCTAAAACTGATTCAAAATTTCTACACCATCCTACTGTTTGCCATGTTTAACACAATAAACAGCAGCAGTAGTTAAGAACCGGGAGGGAGGGGTGGTGGCAACCAAGGCAACAATGAAAGGGGTGGGGGTGGGAAAGGACTGGGACAACACTAACAAACACCCAAGTTCCTCTAATTCTGGTTTGTTTCGTTTAGGAGACAGAAGGGACATAACTGAGGAGACAGGAGCAGAGAAGACATTACAACACCTGGATCACAATAAAGGGGTGAAACTAGAACACAGGGGTTTTCGTGGACCTTTAACTGAGCAGCAGAGCCAAACGGCATGACAGAATCGGTGAATTCCAGTTGAGAAACTAATGGACCATTCCTAGGAAATACAAGATGGTCACCAGTATAAAAAGATTGACAGCAAGGCTTGGGAGTGTTGGCTACAAAGCAGACAATTTGCAATTTGATGACCTGCCCTGACCCAGCTCATTAAGGATGGTCCTTGGTCTTTAATTACATCTCTGATTACAGAACAAATGTGTAAACTGTACTTGTCACATCTGAACACATTTAACGTTATGGCCATGACAATTTATTTTTCCTTCTCACTGATGGAAGTCTTAGGGTTGACATTACGTTAAACAAAGCACACACAGTGAAAGATTTAAACACCCGACAAACTTTCCTGTCAAAGATCCCCCGCCCCCCAACACACACACCCCCACCAAAAAAAACCCAAAAGGAGTGAAAAAAGCACTCACTTGAATTTACAGCTTCCTTGCAAAGTGCAACAGTGATTTTGGAGAAGCTGGCAATTTTCTCCGCCGTCTTGACTGCCTCGTCCAGCAGTTTGTCTGCTGGTACCACTTTGCTCACCAGTCCTGCTCACAGACAAGAAACTGCATGTAAGCTCACCTTACAATACCAGCTAGTCTGTCTTTTTGACGATGAACATGCTGGCCTAGCAGTACACCATCAAATTCACCATGCTTTTTCACAATTTTTTTCCCTATATCTCTCGGTCACTCGTTCACATGTTTGTGCCTGTGCAGAATCAACAAACAAGGGAATTAATGAGCACCAACAGAGGTTGCACAAACACAACGACAAAGACTGGAGTCGCCTATGGTAACTCTCACCGGGCAAGCAAGTAAATACAAGGATGTATACGAGGATGTACCTCTGGTGGACTGAGGATGTACCTTTGGTGGAATTTTATTTACTCACATGCCAGGTGAGAGTTACCGTAGGTGACTCAGGTCTCTGTTGTTGTGTTTGTGTGATGTCTTTTGAGCACTAATTAACTCCCTTGTTTGTTGATCCACCAAAGTTGAAAATATATATTACTTATTTTAAGAAGATGAATGTCCTTTCAATGACATGTTTTCTAATTAAAAAATTTTTTAGCCTTAGCATTCTGAATATATATGGGTCCCAGCCATGACAGTGATATAATTATTACATGATTATAATACAGTATCTTTAATTCACTGTTTGTCATTCATTTAACAAAAACAAACAAAAAAGTCCCCACAGAACCATTCCTCTTTTTGATAGCAGACCTGCCATGATCAAGATCAAAATGACTGAAGCAAAACCCTGACAAGAACTTGACAATAAATACACAATTTGTTAAACAACAGTCAACAGGCAAGACCTTTTGAACAGGTCCGCGTGACTGACTGATTCATTTTTCGGCAAACCAGTGTTGGACTTACCGGCTTTCTCTGCATCCTGTGCTGAGATTCTGTCTCCAGTCAACACCAGTTCCATGGCTTTGGACTTGCCTATCGCACGAATCAACCTCTGTGTGCCTCCCGCCCCTGGTCAACACAATATTCTTCTATGTAGTAATGACAATACTAGTCTATATAATGACAAAACTACTCTATACAATGACAATACTAGTCTATATAATGACAATACTAGTCTACAGAATGACAAGACTAGTCTTGTACTAGTTTATATAAGGACATTAGTCTATATAATGACAATACTAGTCAATGTGATAACAATACTTGAATGTGTAACAACAATGCTAGTCTAGAGAATGTCAATACTAGTCTATGTATAAAGCAAGCACACCCACAAAATATGTTCACAATCAACATCACAACTGTGCACTGCCATGGATGGCAATACACCTATTTATATATATATGTGATGTTGACTGATGCCAACTGATTGCAATGCGAGAGTGGCAAAAAATTCAGCTAAAAACCAACAGATAACAATAAGAAATGCTCAGCAACTCAGCATGCTTTCCAACCTGGGATGGTGCCCAGTGTGATTTCAGGCTGTCCAAATTGTGCCTTCTCTCCCGCATAGATGATATCACACATCATGGCCAACTCGCACCCACCTCCAAGCTACAACAGAACACAAATACGTTGTAATTTGACACGACAGCATCCAATCAGTCTAAAATAATCTGAGCAAAGTAATTCTGACTGAATGGAAATGGGTAGTCTTTCTCCTTGACCTTCTGATGCAGACATTTATTTTTTAAGTCTTTCTCCTTGACCTTCTGATGCAGACATTTATTTTTTAACTTTCTCTAATAAACAGATATAGCAGAGAAAACTCAGAAAGGGGGGGGGGGGGGGGGGAGTTGTCAATCATCAATTTGTGTTTATCATCTCCTGTGTGGGCTAATTATGTGCTGACCAACACTGGTCTGAATGTGTAAAACTTAGCAGAAGATTTATTATCATGCACATTCCAAAATTAAACAGTATTTGAGAAAATGCTTGCGTTATGTTTTTTGGAAAGGCAGAAACACACCAGTGACCTCCCACAAATACACACCAAGGTCAATAAAAGCATTTTGTCTATTATTTGTTCATGTGTGTAACAATCATACAAACTTTTAGCTCAGCCTGATGTGACTTTACTGACAAAACCACTTGTCCATGTGTGTAACACACATAAAAACTTTCAACTCGGTCTGGTGTGACTTACTGAAAAAAACAATCAAAACCTTCACAACAGATCGAGGTCATCCAAAGTGGTATGAAAGCATGAAGGTCAGTGGAGGTAATCATCCAGCAAAGTTTCAAGGATTTCCCTTGCAAGCTCTATGAACAAGGAAGGCATTCTACACCAAAACACATGCCAAAGACGTGAACAGCATTTTGTCCATTGTCCTGTTCTGTTCACAAATAATGTAACAGCCAAACTAAGTCTGAACGCAACTGGACCCAAAGGCGTGACAAATATATATATATACAACTTTTATTTTGACTTTTCAATGTACTTTTTGACTTTGTGAAATTGGTCAGTCATCAAAACAGATATAAATCAAAGGGTGAAGCCCAATGATGGTTTTGTGCAAAGTGTGTGTATGTTTAACTATGGAAGCAGAAAAAGAAAGAAAGAAAAAGAAAAAAAGCCACCAACATTAAGGCTGCAAAAACTGATCATTCCACAAACCTGCATACTTTTTTTTATGCAATCCAGTAAAAAGACTACATAGATATTGCAGTTGGTGAAGACAGCAGAAATTAGAAAAATCATTTCTTGAGGAGGATGAGGTAGAGGACCAATCATCTCATTAAAACTAGACATATATATATATATATATATATATACAACTTTTATTTTGACCTTTTTCACAAAAGAATCATTACAAACACTGAAAAATGTTTACATACTGCATATCCATTGACAGCAGCAATTGTGGGCTTTCTACATTTGCAGACTGAGCCGAAGTTAGCTGGAAAATCTTGTTCAATGACACTCTCAAACGTCTTTTGACTCATCTCGGGCACGTCTGCACCAACTGCAAACACAGGGGGCGCTAGCTCTGTCAGTGAAAACAAACTAGTGATAAACAGAACACAACATTTGATTTGTGCCTTACGTGCTGGTCTTGCCACCCCTATTTCTTTTATGTGAATGATTGTTGTTGCTTTTCATTTAAAATCATTGAAAATAGACTGTTTTCAAATGAACATCTGGACACTATAATGATTTATACACTGAATCCTGAATCAAGTGAAACAAACGTGATGGTATTCAAATGAACCAACATGTGTCCAAAACCACAACTGTGGCTTATAAAAAAACAGATTTACACAAAAAAATAGTTTTTATGAGACAGGCAGTTTTCCATTAAAGTGTTTACTTGTACTACAGGTACTACAGACTGAAATTAATACTGCAGTTTTTTGTTGTTGTTTGTTTTGTTTTGCTTTTGTTTTTTGTGGGGGGAGGTGGGGAGGTGTTGCTTTTCTTTTTGGGGGGTGAAATTGAAAGTGGTGGTAATACTGACCCCATCAACTAGATTGACTGATAAACTATTCAGCAATGTTAGTGTATATCCATGTGTTTTCTCAGGGAGATGGAAACAGGGCAAATAAGGGTGGGGTGGGGGTGAGGGGGAGATGTTCACCTGCAATATTTACTGGTAAGAGATACCTTAGTGTACATAGCTGGATCTTCGAAGGGCAAGGAAAACAGGACAGGGTATTTTCACCTCATTTGTTTTATATTTGTTTTATTTTATTTTATAAATTCACCTGTGTGACCCCCATGTGTGTTCAAAACAAGCATTTGGTACAAGCTATAGTGAGCGCAAACAGCTGGTACAAGCTATATTGAGTGCAAACACAGCTGATTCAGACATGCAAGCTTCTGAAAACCACCACCTGAGCACTTCATTCAGTCATAGTACATTATTATACATCAACTAGCACCAGCACTAAGTTAACAAGTAGGCACTGTCTAAAAAGCATACAGCATATCCATTGACTGCAGCAATGATGGGCTTTCGGCATTTGGTAACAACATCCCAGTCTGTCAGAAAGTTGGTGTTGTATGCCTCGGAAAAAGTCTTCATCTGCTGCATCTCTTTGATGTCTGCCCCAGCTGCAAGACAGTCAGATGTCTGAAATCAGCTACAAACAGTCCTTCACATCTTTATAATAAGTCAAACCAAGGAAAATAACCAGTCAAACCAAGGAAAAACAAATTTTAAAAGTAAAACATTCACAGTATTATTATATAAATTCTAATGTAAGAACATTCAGCTGTCTCAAAAAATTACATATTCAACTGAAACACTGAAACACACTGAAGTGAAATTAAAAGTCTAAAATTAATTCTGGCACACCTTTCACAGCCAGGGAAGTAGTTTTCTCCCCTGACATGACAAATGCCCAGCCTAAGCTTTGCTGATTTTGACACCTTGACCATGTGAATTTACCAGGCACACAGCATGATGGTATGCATTTTGTCTCAGCCTACTGGGTGGTTCAGTGAAGCTGGTTTGCATGAGTGAATGCCCTTTGTAATCTTTTGCGCAAGATGTCGTGAGAAACTGCAGCATCACTTTCGGGCCGATTTCTGAGTAGGCATTGCTTTGTGCTGTGTTTAACAATGGAAGTTGAACCTAGACTTGTGAAGCAGTACAAATGCCACCACTGTTGCAGTTGCAAAAATTACCAGGAAAAGGGGATGGAGGGTGGAAAAAAGTGTCTTTGTGTCATTTTTTGGCTGACCAGAAGATTGCAATTGCGAGGAAAAAATGCTTTTGGGGGCATCCTATAACATGAGCAACAAGTTATTGCTTGTTGCCAGATACATTCTGACTACAGGCCTCCAAAAATGCCTTTAAAGTTGGCAGTGTAAAATTCACTGTCACTGCCTTCCATTGTGAAGAAAGTACTCATCAGAAGTAAAAGCTGCCAAGGGACTTAAGCGATGCCAGGCAAAAGTCAAGGAAAATAACCAAGTCAAGGAAACAACCCGCCTGAACTTCCCAATAGTGTTCACTGTGTCTGGAAAGGTCAACTTCGTTTCTACTGTAATGATTTTACCTTGTAAAGTCTAGCTCTATAATTATAGGCTGAAATGTGATCCCTTCAGAACAATTCCAGTAAATCATCTCAGCATTGGCTAGTAGCAGTATGTCACAAGAAGCAACTGCTTCAAAATGCAGGAGTCTGTATCAGCGCATTTGTTTCATTTCAGTGTCATTACTTTAACACAATGTGTTTGAACTACCTGTTTTGCAGGTAAATCTGTTGTTGTTTTTCTCTCCCCCCAACCAGTTGCAGTCACTTATAGCCAAACTCCATACCAGGACTGAAACCCTCAATTTGTTCCTGATTTTCTCCACCAGTGAATGCTGGTCACTGCATTCACTCATCAGTTACACTTACCAGCAAATGCTTTTTCACTTCCGGTGATGACAATGCATCCAATGTTCTTGTCCTGTTCTGCATCTTGCAGTGCCACCGCCATTTCCGCCATAAGTGCGTCACAAAGGGCATTCAATGCTTTGGGTCTGTTCAGCTTGATGACAGCCACATTGCTCTTCTCCCCCCGTTTCTCCACAAGCAAATTCTGGAACTGGCCTGCAAGCCAGAACAGCATGTGGAATGAATCAGCAGAAGAAAATGCATGGGTCGCAAATATGCAGAAAAACATGCAAAGTAAACCCCTCTCACACAGACACACACAAAAAGAAGTCCAGATCTGTTAGACAGAATGTGTTTTATTTAAAGGCTTTAACTGTTTAAGCTGTCTCTCTCTCTATCACTCAGTCTCTGTCTTTCTGACGTCAAGGTCTGAAGTCGATTGTCAAAACATAACCTGCTACAAGCACACGAAAAGTTTAGCCTGGGAAGGATAGTTCATCAAACTGGTGGAACTTACTGGAACGCTGGAGATATCACACACACATACGTGCATGCATGCACACACACACACACACACACGCACGCACGCACGCACGACTGGAAGGTGCGTGAAAACTGCTGTCCTTGAACAGCGATACTTTTGGAACGCAAAACAAATACCACAAGATGTAAAGGTAAGGTTGAAGGACAGTACTGACACAATGATTCAGCCGAATCCCCTCATATGATGGCAGGCTTGTGGTTGTCAACCTCTAAACAACAAACCATCACAGACAGGTTCTTTTTCTACAACTGGGGAGAAGCAACATGATTCGTCACTGATTCTTCTGCTATGTTGTGTAAGGTCGTCTGTGTGTTTCACTTTCATTCAGTGCGACAGCCTGTCACCACTAACCACCGTCATTAAAAGCAATGAGGAAAGACAAACCCAGACCTGTCGACATAAGCCGCTGATGCAGCAGTGGGGCCATGCCAACGTTGGCTTTAGTCGTGTGCAGCAAAACATTTCTGCACATGGAGCCGACTACACGACACACAGAAGCCATGTTGAACTTTGAAACATATAGGTTGCGTGAAATTGTTGAATTGGAGTTTTTATGAAACTGTCACTAAAGCGGCAAAAAGTTTAATGTCCAAGGAAAAGATGCTTCGATGTAGTTTGCAATGTACACTCCTAGTGCATTGTATTTATGTATAGGTGGGACATGCTTCTTTCAGTAAATTTTGTTGTTGCTGTTGTTAATCTTGAAGCGCTGGGGGGGGAAATAAAAATAAAGACCTACGGGAAGCCACCATATAATTTTGACGAACTAGTAAGTACGAGTTTTCTCCCTTGTCATACACGCTTTCGAAAACTCATCTTGGCTCTTTGTTTTTGTTCCTTTCTTCTTCCGTTTTCTTTTTACTTTTCTTATATTCACATATAAAAACAACAACAACAACAACACCTCCTCACTCAAATCACAATAAAAACTTCGGTACAATAAATTCTGCTGGCCCTGTCTAGCCCGAGTTTCTGATCGGCCGCTATTCTAAAGTCACAGTCTACGTACGCTCTGTGCTGACAGAGCCCAGGAGCTGTGTGAAAGTCGAGGTGGCCGTCCTGGGCTCCCGTCCCTAATAAACCTACGGTTTCTGTTGACGTAAAGCAAAACTCAACTCAACTCAACTTTGTTGATACACTAATGATGTTTGCATTGATTACTATGTCAATGCATGTGCAGCATTGTGTTTTCTGTTTCCTTTCAGGGCCAAGCTGCAACCGCTTGCAGACCGTAAGTCGTGACCTCTGCAACTGACATACAGTGGGAGGGTTCGTGGGAGCTGCAGTAGTTTGGAGAACAACAGGATATTGGTAGTTTCCTCACATTTAATTGATTTTCGTAGTTTGAAATTCTGTTTTGTCACACCTCACTGACGATCTAATCAGTAGCATTTTTGCGGTTGACCTTTTGCCCTGCTTGCTTTGTTGTTGTTGTTTTTCATTTCAAGTATTTCGGATTACTTGATTAATTTAGTCAGTGATTATTGATTTTTGGATGGAACATCTGGCAGTTGAATAGCTGGACATGACGGCACTGAATTTGCAGTTTGCTCTTTGGCAGTGAACACTTGACTTGAAATAGTATAAGAACAAATGGCAGAGCCAGGTCAGGCGTGAGACAAATAGGAGAGATTGGTTGATATAGGCGTGCACACACTCCGTGTATCGCTTTCCGGCACCTTCCTCCAAACTCTGCCAGATTTAGTTACGCCACTGAAGGGGTACTCTTTATCTCCGCCCAGCAGGCTGTCCAGCGACGCGGTCAGCGGCGCCCTCCGAAAGGTTCCCGGGTACTAATATGACTGTAGAAACAACCTAGCACCAAAGCACGCACGTAAACACGAGACGCATCCACCCCGGGTAAACTGAAGAGAGTTCCGTCTCGATTCAAACGATTGTGGTTTTATTTGTGCTGGT
>JABMCL010002967.1:1427500-1442500 GCA_018857735.1 Alviniconcha marisindica
TGCTATTTATTTCGGTCTTCTTTTTTTTTTGGGGGGGGGGGGGGGGGGGGGGGGGGGGGGGGGGGAGGAGGGGGAGAGGGGGTGCCCCCTGTTTTTCTTTTCGGACACAGATATTAATAAGCGAGATCTTGCAAATTTTTGCAGGATTATAGTCTCTGCTGAGCTCTGTTCCTTTTCTTCAGATCAGTTTGGACGTCGTGGGTCATATTTTAAAGTCATACCAGCACCGAAAATGTTATCAAAGCTTTAATTTTTTCGTTGTTATCCAACTAATACGAGACTTGTGACTGTTGTTGTGTGGCCTACCAGGGGGAGATCACGAACGTAACGCTATTTGTGAACTTAGCGCGTCTTCCAAGGAAATCCCTCACATTTTTCTTGTCTGACAAACTACACACTTAACCTTTATTCAGAGAGATCTACCGGATTTAGACTTTGCTCAATAATAATCACAGATCTACCGGACTTAGACTTTAGTTGATAATAATCACAGATCTACCGGACTTAGACTTTACTTGATAATAATCACAGATCTACCGGATTTAGACTTTGCTCAATAATAATCACAGATCTACCGGACTTAGACTTTACTTGATAATAATCACAGATCTACCGGATTTAGGCATTGCTTCGACTTTATTCAAGGTCACAGCAGCATGCTAAAATACAACATGAGAGAAAAGCAGCATTGCAAATTACACGCTTAGAATCGCCATTAATTTGTTCATCAAAATTACTTTGTGTGTGAGAACTGGCTCAGTTAGCCAGCACCACAGACATTTTTACACTGTGTCATCAAACACGGAAATATTACTGCACAATACGAAGACAACAAAACTGCTATGTAGCCCCCTCCCTCCCCCACCCCACCCCGCCTCCTCAGAAAAAAAAAAAAAAAAAAAGGTAACAAAAAAGTAACAAAGAAACACACTGACACACACACACACACAACAGAGGCGCGCACGCACGCAGGCGCACACACACACACGCACGCGCGCGCACACACACACACAAAACGCTAACAACAACAACATCGGATACAGACGAACGAATACGCCATTTCGTCTTGGTACAAACACAGCGTCTAACTGCTGGCGCAACTGCCTTTGACGACTGTTGCCTCAAAAGGAGGATTCACAGTCAAACCAGGAACTAATGCTTACCTTTAACACTTTGCTTCGTGGTAGCAACTTAATATCACAAAAAGGTTGGAATAATTCCAGCGGGGACCTCATATGACATTCTAATGGTAAATGGGAAGCACCGAGGCAAGATGCCGAGTGGGCAGGGAAAAGGTGAATCCGTAGACTCCGCAACTCCAAACTGAAGAAGCAAGTTGGCACGAAAACGTACAGAACTTTTGTGTAGGAATTTCCAGCCGCACGCTTCGTGGGGTTGTTCTGCATTATTATTATTATATTGTTCAATAATTATACAAGAGAAGTACCTTACGGAGCGAATCTGAATTACAGCAGACGATATCCGCGGCCTTGAATACTATTAACGAGTTGAGACCTTAGCAAATAAAATTATAGTCGCTAACCGGGACTCAAGTCTTTGTGCATGTACAGCAGTTTCGTCAAACAATACGTAACACCTTAGAAACGTTTGCTAATGTACAACCGGTTACTTCCCGATGAACGGGGGGAACTCACAATATGAACAAACTTGATTAAATTGCAACCCTGATAAAATACTTCCTCAGCCATAAAAAAAAGAAGGAAAAACAACAACAACAGGAAGTCAATTGCAACTGTCAACTGTCAACACAGCCGCCATGCAAACCACGCTCATCCTCCATAAGGTTTAAGCACAGCGGGCGGTCTGCGCATGCGTCTCACTTGAACGCGTGACGCAGTTTACTGGGGTGAAACAATACTTAACACTTATGCCTAAATCTAAACGTTTAAACTTACACGTTTCCGAGCTCAGGGGCTGTGTAAAAGTCGAAGTGGGCTGGCCGTCCTGGGATCCCCTTCCCTAACAGTCTTTATGGTCTCTGTGGACGTGAAGCAACATTAAACTTGAACTGAAACGTTTGCCGGCTAATGTCTGCACAAATGATAACGTTTTGAAAAGAAATCTACTTACACGCTATGACTAACATACACGCCTAGTCCAGTTTTACAGCACTTGACATGCAGGTCCTGAAGCAGTTTTACAACAATGGTGTTGTAGGCCGTATCCGCTTGCTTTTCTTCAAACCGCTTACTATGCAGGTCTTATCCAGTCCTACTGTTACTTCACAAGTGCGCCTTATCCAGTTTTACAATACTCGGAATGTTGGCCCTAGCTAACCATATCCAGTTCCACAAACCTCACGCAGTTTTGCAATACCGAACCGAATCAAAGGAAAAGGAGAACCGAAGCACAGTTTGGCCTGCAAACTATAAAAATAAAAATAAATAAAAATAAAATAAAAATGTGCTAGCCATCAACATACTTTATTTGGTTGTTCTGTCATCAGTTATACAAAAGAAGTACATTTTGTTCCGTTTTTTGCTTCCTTCAGCCTTGAGCTCCTCGGGACGCAGTCAAGTTGGTTCGCTCTTTGCCAATAAAGAGCAGCGGGAAAAGATGGGCTCGTGACGTTTTTCATGTTGACACTTTTTGCCAGCCATACAAACCCGGTCTTGATCAAGGCACCACTGATACAGACTGCCGGGCACAAAATGGCAGCCAGCACCCACGGTCGTGTTTTCGCGTCTTTCAAACGTTGATTATAATATATATATATATATATATATATATATATATATATATATATATATATATATATATATATATATAAAATAAACAACGGGACCAGAATGCTCAATGTTTTATGATTGGAGTGAATGTGTGATGACTGGTGTACTTGGCATCACAAAACATTCCTCATGCAATTGTATTGACACTTGGCAATAAAGTTATATTGTATTGTATTATTGTATTGTAGAAACTGTTCAGTGCCTGGGTTATTCTGTTTCTATGGACAGGGCCCATGAAGCACCTTTCTTTCCTTTCCCCTTCAGCAGAATATTACAAAGAAGGGAGTTCCTGAAAGGAACAGCAGAGCTCAGGAGCTGTGTGAAAGTCGAGGTGGCCGTCCTGGGCTCCCCGCCCCTAACAGTCCCTAGGTGGACGAAGCGAAATGACTACACTACTTTCACGCAAATGAACGAAGGGAAATAATTGCACTACTTTCACGCGCCTTTTGTGACTTCTCTCCCTTGGATAGCGCGCACATCGGCGTTACTGACCGTCGAGGTGTGAACTTGCAGGACAGAAATATTGTCAAAAACAGGGACAGCTGTATTAAACACAACTTCGAAAAAAGAAAAAAAGAAAAGAAAAAAAAACGTTGTTTAAATCACATCATTCTCCTCCAAACAACTACGAAGGAGTAAACTTAACAGATTGTGGAATTCACATTATGCTCAAACTTTTTATATCAGGCGCTGAAAGGTACAGGGGGGGTCAGCACTGGGAAGAAAGAAAAAAAAGGAGAAAAAAAGAGAGGGCAAAGTCATGAACCGACCATCCAAAATCTTGAACACAACATCATCTCTAGAACTCCATCACAAACACACCGTCTCTGGAACTCCAATAATACAACAAACACACCGTCTCTGGAACTCCATTACAAACACACCGTCTCTGGAACTCTATTACAAACATACCGTCTCTGGAACTCCATTACAAACACACTGTTTCGCCTAACTAGGACTACTTGCGTTCCAGGGCCTGCGAATAATATTAACAAAACAAAACAAAGATCAACAAACAAACGCAATAGGTCTTTGCAAATGACGGGCGCCTTTCCAACAATGCTTCGTTTCTGTCACGTTTATCTGGAAAGACTCGTGAAACATGTCTCCACAAAGGCAGTGGATCTCCTTCCATTCTTTGTCTTTGACCAGTTTTACTCCCCTATACTTTGTTCTTGCACCATTTTATTCCCCACTTTGCCTTTGCAACAATAGTTCTGCAACATTCGCTTGCACAAGTTGTTCGCAGAAACTTGTATTCACAGTAAGTTGTTCCTTTTTCCACTGTTCAGTATTTTCTCACACTTCCTGCTATGCAGAGCTTGTTGCAGTAATAGTCCTGTACACTTTCCTCTACGCAAACAGCAAACAAACAGACAAAAACAAATCAAAGACACAAAACAAAACGAAAAACATAACAATAACACTCTCAAAGGGTCTGCTTTCCGGCACTTCGTATGTGCCAAAGTCTTGTGCAATTCCAGCTTTGCGGCACCATATCTGCCATACTTTTGCTCTGTGGCACTTTGTCTGTGGCAATGGTCTTGTACACTTTCTGCTTTGCAGCGTTTTGTCTCTTGCAAAAGTCCTGTACACTTTCTGCTTTGCAGCGTTTTGTCTCTTGCAAAAGTCCTGTACACTTTCTGCTTTGCAGCGTTTTGTCTCTTGCAAAAGTCCTGTACACTTTCTGCTTTGCAGCGTTTTGTGAGCAAGTCGTGTACACTTTTTGCTTCACAGAATTTGGCCTGGTAAAAAAAGAGAGAGAAAAAAAAAAAGCAAAAAAAAAAGCTGGTACACATTCTGCCATGCAGCTGCACACTGTGTCTCTGCGTTTTGCAGCACTTCGTCTGTGCAACTGTCTTGTGCATTTTCTGCTTGGCAGCATTTCCCCATTGTTTTTCCACAACACCAACCCACTCAGTCCACCCCCCCCCCTCTACACACACACACACGTCCCCTCAACCTCCCCCTTTCTATTACTTTTACGAACCTCCGCTTTTGTAACGTGTATCTCAATTTGTCATTTATTGTTTCGACTTCTCCTTTGTCAGAGTCGGATCAATAAGCAAGGTGAGTGTGTGTGCGCGCGCGCGCACGCGTGTGTGTGTTGTGTGTGTGTGTGTGTGTGTGTGTGTGTGTGTGTGTGTGTGTGTGTGTGGTGTATGTGTTGTGTGTGTGTGTGTGTGTGGGGGTGGGGGGGGGGGGGGAGGAGTGTCCAAAGAGGGATTCGAACCGCTGAGGAAGAAATCCGACCACTGAGTGTCCTGACCACATGCCACGTTCCTAGGTCCACTGGTGAATGTCGGTGACAATGGATGGAAACTTGACCCCGGCAGGGTCAGCAAC
This sequence comes from Alviniconcha marisindica, assembly GCA_018857735.1. NCBI lineage: Eukaryota > Metazoa > Mollusca > Gastropoda > Provannidae > Alviniconcha > Alviniconcha marisindica. The sequence continues at coordinate 1,432,597 of JABMCL010002967.1, forward strand.
GCCTAAAGGAATCGGGATACTTTGTCTTCAGCTCTTCTTTCAGCTTCCGGAACAGCAACCGGTTTCGGTTCTGTTCGTCCTCTTTGGTGGCGTGGAAACCGGTTTGGGTTTTGAATCCCTTGTGCACCAGAAAAGCGTTGTTGAGGACAGCGAAGTCGTAGCCAGCCACGTGCATCTCGCATACCTGCCCAACAGAAACACACACCACATGTCAGGCAACAGTCGTCATAGAAACAATACTGGGCTCAGAGGGGGAGGGGGGGGGAGGGAGAGAGAGGAGGGGAGAGAGGGGGAGGGGGGAGAAGAGGAGAGGGAGAGGGATAGAGAGGGAGAGGGTGAAAGAGGGAGAGAGAGGGAGGGAGAGAGAGGGAGAAGGAGCATGGAGGGGTGGAGGGTGGGGGGTATGAAGACGTTAATGGTCAAATCAGATATCAAGAAAGAATCGAAGGTGGTGTACGTGCGTGCATGCTTGTTTGTGTCATTCAAAAATTTGATTCTCTCAGTCAGCCTCTTCCTTTAAATCAGCACTTAAAACTCACCCTTTCCTAACATGACACTGATGTGTGTGTGTTTGTGTGTGTGTGTGTGTGTGTGTGTGTGTGTGTGTGTGTGTGTGTGTGTGTGTGTGTGCACGCGCGCGCGCGAGAGTGAGTGTGCGCCTGCGTGCGTGTGCGCCGTACGTGTGTGTGCGCGCGCGTGCGTGCGTGCGTGCGCGTGTGCTTACGTGCGTTTGTGTGTGTGCATGCGTGCGTGTGTGTGTGTCCGCGCGCCCGTGAGAGAGAGAGAGAGAGAGAGAGAGAGAGAGAGAGAGAGAGAGAGAGAGAGAGAGACTTTAATACTCAAGGATAGTAGCCCTAGGTCCATTTCGACCTAACAGCCAATACTACAAACACGAGAGAGAGAGCGAGAGAGAGAGAGAGAGAGGAGAGAGAGAGAGATGAGAGAGTTGAGTACGTCAGAGAGGAGAGAGGAGGAGCTGTTAAAGCATTTGCTGTTGGTCTTGGCCTTGCTACCATTTTCTTCTTTTGTGTGTGTGTTGGGTAAGGGGGGGGGAGGCCGTGAAAGATGGGGGTTAAGAGGACGACTGGAAGCAACAAACAAGCAAACAAGCAAGCAAAATAAACAACACAATAAAACAACCCCAATAAGCCGGAAGCACACGCGAAATCGATGTAAAATCGCCGGCTTTCGTATTTCACATTATAAAGTATAATGACAAGTCGTGATCCTTAACCGGGTTCCGACGACGTCCTGACAATTTTTTTTCTTCCCCTTCTCCCTTTTTTTACGTTTTGTTGCCAGGGAATCTCCTTCATCACCAAGGCAACCCTCGGCCATTTTCCCCAGTCAGTTAAAAGGGGATGGAGGACGTGAAAGATGTGCGGCAACCGGCATCACGTTGCTGACGTATTACCAATACAAAGTCAAACAAGGCCGCTGACTCGGAGAGCGTGGATTTCTGTAATTGTAACGATGGCGACCTTTTCGGAAGGAAACCTTGACACGCCTAGCCTCCTATTATAGGCTAGGCTTCTTCGCGTTTTGTTCGGCTACATTTTGCAGCCCTCGCGGGAAATCCGGGTCGCCTTTTCCGAGCATGGGTACGACGAGAGTGCTTACTGGCAAACCCTGGAGAGGTACTGGCGATCTTGGGGGTTGGGGTGGGGTGTAGGGGGCGGAACTACACACCGCACTGTCACCACCAAATCATTTCTACATTAAGATGGGCAGGGATGAGAGCCATTTTAATGTCCAAAACCACAGCTTGTGGTTATTCTCTTTCCCCTTTCGTCTTCCTTCAAACCTTCCACGCCGTTTCCCTCCCTGACTCGATTGCTCTTGGCTCTCACGACAACATATCCTTCTCTGATTCTGCCAGGAACCTTGGAGTCATTCTTGACTCAAACCTGTCCATGAAGAAGCACGTCATAAAAATCTGCCAAATTGCTTATTTCGAGCACTTAGCATTGGTTCCATCCGCAGGTTTCTCACTGAAGATGCAGCCAAGACTCTTGTTACTTCCTATATCCTTTCACGGCTTGGCTACTGCAACTGTCTCCTCAAAGATACACCTGATTCTGTCATCCAACCTCTCCAGAAAATTCAAAACTTCGCTGCAAGACTCTTGCTTTGGACCCCACATTTGGAATTCCCTCACATAAGACCTGTCATCTTTTAAGGCCAAACTGAAACCCTTCCTCTTCTCACAGTATTTCCATCCTAACTAATATCAGTACCCAGTTTCTGCTACAGTCACTGTGTGTGTGTGTGTGTGTGTGTGTGTGTGTGTGTGTGTGTGTGTGTGTGTGTGTGTGTGTGTGTGTGTGTGTGTGTGTGTGTGTGTGTTTGTAGTGCGTTTTGTTTTGTATAATACTTTATGTAAATTGTTTTGGTAGGACTATGCTCTACATGTGTATAGAGTATCATATTTAGGTTAATATGTATCGTGTGAACGCTCAGGGCGTTGATGAGCGCATGATAAATGCACATTATTATTATTATTATTTGTTATCTTGGCACGCCCCGCCAACACCTCTCCTGGAACAACTGCACTGGCTTCCCAATTCAAAACGTATTAAATATAAAGTCGCTTGTATGTGTTTCAATGCTATAAATGGTTCTGGTCCTGCTCACCTCTCTGAACTGCTACATGTCTACACTCCGTCTCATACACTGCGCTCTTTTTCTGACTCCCGCATGCTGAAAATCCAACAATACAAACGCAAGACTCATGGCTTTCGCACTTTCTCGTGCTTTGGACCCCACATTTGGAATTCACTCCTGTAAGACCTTAGACACTGTCATCTTTTAAAGCCAAACTGAAAACCTTCCTCTTCCCACAGTATTTCCGCCTCAACTAAAATCAATACCCAGTTTCTACTACAGTCATTGTGTGTGTGTGTGTGTGTGTGTGTGTGTGTGTGTGTGTGTGTGTGTGTGTGTGTGTGTTGTGTTGTGTTGTGTTGTGTTGTGTTGTGTTGTGTTGTGTTGTGCTGTGTTGTGTTGTGTTGTGTTGCGTAGTGTAGTGTTGTGTTGTGTTGTGTTGTGTTTCTTTCGGGGGGTGTTATTACTAAAAAGAATGCACGATGGCAAGGGCCAGCATCTTCCGAATAAGACAAAATGCTGTCACAATGCCCAGTAATTTCAAGCATCCTGTCAGTGAAAGCGACTCCATCTGACCCAAAAGACGCACACAAGAAGACTTTCACAATGCAGCCATAAACCAAACGGCGCCGCGAAGCCTCGGCTTCTTGAAAGGACAGGGAATTGTAGACCTCCTAGTTCTTGCAATATATGTAATACACACTCACGTGCATCGATCAGCTGTGCTAATCATTATGTTTATCCCCCCGTCTTCTTCTTTTTCTTTCTTTCTTTCTTCCTTTTTTTGTGTATGCGTGCGTGTATTCGTGTGTGTGCGTGCGTGCGTGCGTTGTTGTTGTGTGGTGTGTGTGTGTGTGTGTGTGTGTGGTGTGGTGTGTGTGTGGTGTGTGTGTGTGTGCGTGTGTGTGTGTGTGCGTGTGTGTGTGTGTGTGTGTGTGTGTGTGTGTGTGTGTGTGTGTGTGTGTGTGTGTGTGTGTGTGTGTGTGTGTGTGTGTGCTGTTGTTGATATTTCTCGCAAGGGAAAAGAAACCATTCGCTTTACGAGGTATTTGCTAAGCTGAACAGCAGCGGCAGCTTATGGAGGATGGGGAAGGGGATTGAGGACATTAAAAAAAAAAAAGTTTTTTTTTTCCCCCTCTTTTTTTTTTTTAACCCTTAAGCAAAGCTAAGTGGTATTGGAAGACTGTTTCTAGAACCACCTCCAAAATAGCTACGAAACAAACACAAGAAAGGGACACTACTCAAAAGCAAGTATTCGCCTCTAGCATTAGCCTACCTCAGACGGGGTTATACATAAGTTTACAAAAACTGATTATGTCTTGGCCAACTGTAATAACAGCAACCCGATTTTTTCGCAGGATACTCCGGCTCACGACCATGCACCACTATGCCAAGTTTGGTTACATAAGGTTGAGCGGTGCAGAAAACAACTACCGGGCAGACGGACAAACCGACACAAGGACACGGTGATTCGACTTTGTTATCTTTCATATTTTTCTCAGTTAACGTTGAAAATGTCGGAGAATGTTCCAAAGCGCAGTGAGTTCGGATTAGAGAATAGCGATATATTGGCCTAAAAGTTACCTTAGTATTTATTATTATTGTGAAGGCAGGGGTCGTCCCAACTAAAACGGTCTGAAACGCCATGAATCTGACAAGGCTACACAAAGAAAGAAAGAAAGAAAGAAAGAAAAAAAAAGGAGAGTGACAGAAGAAGAAGAAAGACGGGGAAAAACTAAATCCCAAATGTTGTCAGTGGTGTCGGAGCTTCATCCTTAGAGATTCGAACTGGAGATTTTTCCAAGTCGATTACCCTGTAAGCACCGTTAGAACCATTTTGCTGTGTTGTGGCGATTGAACCAAAAACGACAAAACCGCACTGAGCCAGTGTGTGCCGAGCCGTTGTTTGTGATACCAGCGTGTGAGACAAAAATCCGCGCTAAAAATAGCAACATTTCGCGTCTCTGATTGGTTGAGATCGGCGACCGCGTGGGGCGTGTGGATGGGTCCATAACCTCGACTTTGTTATGGCGAGCAGAAAAACAAAACAGCAACAACAGTTAGAAATGAGATTAAAACCGCAACGAATCGCCCGAAATTGTTCCCTCTTCGAGGAACATAATTAGCCATCAGAAAACCTTCAACTTCGGCAAACAAAGAGAAAGGAAGGCGAGCTTGCTGACCACCTTGGCCCAAAGGATCTCACAACTTCCTAGTTGCTTTGCGTCTTTTTCGTGTCAGTGCTAGCCCGCCATTAGTTCAAGTCGAGCGAAGAGCTGTCGTCCTGGGGGACAATGTTGTGAAAGCTTAACAGCCGTTACAATATTGTGAAAGCTTCATCGATTGGCCAGAATGCTCCACGTTACACCAATGACAGACGGCGACACAGTGTCAAATCGAAACGCCCCCCCAAAAGTTAATCGACAACCGCAACTTTGACCTTTGCATGCGCTCAGAGGAGGGTTCGCCCGACTTCTTTAAATGTTTGTTCAACCCAATGAAGTGATTTAAAAATCGAAAATTTGCAATGACGAATGAAGTCATATTGCCGTGCATCGTGGAGATGCTACATTTTCTGTCAATACCTCTGAAGGCTGAAACAGCAATCATCTCTGAAATGTCAAAACCTAAACTTCCACCCGACAGCGAATTAAAACACACACACACACACACACACACACACACACACACACACACACACACGCACACGCACACGCACACACACACACAACCCATCAATCTCAAAGGTGGAAAATTAATGGGCCGTTGAATGGATCACTTTGCTGCAGCTTTACCATGTCAAGACGTTAGCGGCCACTGCTGCAATCGAAAACGCTCCTGCTCTGGTTCTTACTCTTAGTAACCGTTGGCGGAGAAAATGAAATCCATGCGAGCGTTAATGGAAGAATGGTGAAGCAGGAGGAGCTGTTTAGAGGGGTAAACGGCTGTCCGTTACACTCTAATGAAATGTTCGCTTGATTATTCTCAATAGCATCCTACCAGGTTTCGTGGATCATCTTCCTGCGACTCTGTGTGTGTGTGCGTGTGCATGTGTGTGTGTGTGTGTGTGTGTGTGTGTGTGTGTGTGTGTGTGTGTGTGTGTGTGTGTGTGTGTGTGTGTGTGTGTGGTATGTGGTGTCGTGTTGTGTGGTGTGTATATGTATGTGTGTCTGTTGTTATTGGTATTGCCATTAGGTAATTGTTCATTATTTTAAGGGCAGGTATTAGTGTGTTTTGTGTTAGTACTACAATACTAGTATGTGAGCCGCTTCCTACATATGGATTTCCGACATTTAAATACCATTCGATTGATTGATTGATTATTCTCCTGACGACGACCGCTATCGCCCAACTGCAGCAGTGTTGAATCGGGTTACTGCGAGTGGGGTCAGCTCTATAGATCCACGGGTCGATGGATCCAAAGCTCGATGGATCTAAGGTTAGATGACCACTTCAGCTATAATGGAATATATGCTCCTTGTTGCCAGTTTCATAGTCTTCACCTGTGTGTGTGTGTGTGTGTGTGTGTGTGTGTGTGTGTGTGTGTGTGGTGTGTGTGTGTGTGTGTGTGTGTGTGTGTGTGTTTGAAGCTGTTATTGACCTCCCTTTTGTTTTCATGTCAGTTCGCGGTAGATGGATGCGACATTGTTTAGTCTGTTTGCTTGCACGCAAACGGGGGACAGAAATGTACACGCGCCGAGAGAGGGCGGTGGAGATGGTGTGTGTGTGTGTGTGTGTGTGTGGGGGGGGGGGGGGGGGGAGACGTGCAACGTTTCCTCTTACGGGTACATGATCCGGAGCGAGTCATACAGCACTGCTTAGCGTTACGCCAATGTTTGATGTGCTTCAGGTTTCAGTTCAAAATCATAAAATCGGAAGGGTTTCGGGCCATGCAGCTGTGAGGAAATAGTGTAATCAGACCGATGCTGCGTTTGTATGTGTGAGGGGTGAGGGGTGGGGGGGGGGGGGGGGGAGAGATAGAGAGAGAGAGACAGAAAGAGACAGAGAAACAAAGACAGACAGAGACAGAGAGTTGTAAGACTATAAAACTGTCAACGAAGGAGCGTGCTCTCTTATAACTGAAGCTCGCCAGTCTTTTAACCCATATCTACCGCACTGGATATATCGACCCTTGGATCCATCGACAGTTTGGATCCATCGAACCCTGGATCCATCGACACGGACAATGCGAGTGATGGGCAGCAGGTCTTCGCGCCATGGCTACATACAGCATCTTCACTGCAAGGAATCGCCGTACGGGGTGTTGGCTGTACACACTTTAGGACCTCGGGCCTAACGGTGGGAGGTTTCAGAGCTCCGGAGCTGCTGTGTGAACAGGGCGATGGGCCTGGGCTCCCGTCCCATTCTTCCCCGACCATAATAACCATACGGTTTCCGTGGACGTAAAGCGAAGAAGAGAGAGGTTTCAGGGCTGGGAGCTGTGTCAGTGAAAGACGAGGTGGCCGTCCTGGGCTCACCGTCCCTAACACAGTAATAGTCCTTACGGTCTCTGTGGATGTAAAGCAGCATTAGCAAGAAGAAGAAGAAGAAGAAGGAGGGACGTTTAACCACAGACCTATGCTCCCTTTAGCCCACCGACAAACACCCTGCTTTGTACCTCTGCTGACGGCAAATCTCCGCCGACGGACAGAAGAGCTGCAGCACGCTCTATCACAAACATGGATGTTAGCATTTTGGTGCTGTCGCTCGCTCGGGTATCTTTGCCGTGTAAACAGGAAGCTGTTTACTTCGTCAACGATAAGGACACGGAGACCGTCAGCGCCGAGGGCAAACAGAGGAAGACTTGTTTGGCTTTTCATTTTCTCTCGTTTACAAGGCGTATTTACACTAAGCAATTAATTCAAATGAGTTAACCCCGCGAAGAAGAAAGAAGCGAGGCCGAAACTCAAGAAGAAGAAGAAGAAGAAGAAGAAGAAGAAGAAGAAGAAGAAGAGAAAGAAGAACAATAACAACATGATGTTAGAGGTGCGAGTTTATATACCTTGTATTTACACGCATGCCAAGCGACTCATGTCTTTGTTGTTGTACTTGCGTTACGTATTTCGAGCGCTAATTAACTCCCTTGTGCCGTTAATCTCAACAAGAAACAAACACGAAGAAGCGAAAGAAGAAGAAGATGAAACAAACTAACAAACAACAACAACGCTGATATTTGAACGATTAACAATTGTGAAGAATAAACAGCTAAACATAAACAGCTAAACAACAATAACGACTACGAGCAACAGATCTGCGCTTGTCTCTCGGCTATCAGGTTACAGCAGTTTCGTCAGTTTTTGACGTTTTAGTCGGCGGGGAACCGATTCTATTTCATTGTTGTCCTGTGAAATAATTGCCGCTCTTCCTGTCCTTGTCAAAGGCATCACCGTTACTAAACAACAGTCAGTTTTAACCGTTACAAAACATCAGTCAGCTTTACCGTTGCTGAACAAGTTTTAACCCTATGTGAGTTTTCGAGATTTGTGTGTGATTTTGTTGTTGTTGTTGGGGTGGTGGGGGTGGGGGTGGGGGGGGGGGGGGGGGGGGGGGTGCAGCTTTAATTACACCGATCAGACAGCAGCCTGATAAAAGCTGAACAGCTTCCGCTGTTTGTCCGCAAGAACAGTTCGCCCTGATACGACCGTCATGGCTGACTGGGCGTTCGGCAAAACCAATCTGCTGCCTATCTGCGCAGAAACCGTTGCGTGTGCCACCGACCCGCTACAGTTCAGCAGCAACCGTGCGAGTCCAGAGTGGTGACTGGGGTCAGATCTCTCCGTTTCTCAGTAAGTGTGCTCTGAGCTTGCCACGAGTAAATGAGATACCATCAGTAAATATATACATACATCAGGCAGAGAGCATGCTAGCGGCAATGATGCTCTTTCCACCATTTCAAAGAGCCATCTCTGCCCGGCTCTTATGCGTCTCTCTCTCTCTCTCTCTCTCTCTCTCTCTCTCTCTCTCTCTCTCTCCACACACACACACACACACACAAAGAAAAGATCACACATCTGCACACACACACACACACACACACACACACACACACACACACACACACACACACACACACGAAAAGATTACATATCTGCCCATCACACGGGCAGACTCGGAAAATTTGGCCAGTGTGAACGGCCTCTCGGTCAGTTCAACGCTGGAGCAAAGAGTTCCTGTTACGGTCTTTGGTTGGTTGGACCGAAGCCCGTCTATTTTAAATTAGTCTTTGGTTGGACCTATAGATCAGTACTTGCCTCTACTTGCCTCTTGATCTGAATCAGACGAAGCGGCGGCCCAGTTTTCAGCGATACAATCTGACCGACCGGAGACCTACAGTGTTGACCCAAACCCGACAGAACTTTGAGGTCACAGTCCGCAGCTAGCGACGGAACCATTCCCGTCCAACTCAAAGAGCAGCATGATATCAAAGACTCTTTCCCCCACGATATTAATTAGCCGCAGAACCGTAATATCACGCTTTGCCCACCTTCCCTTCCCCCCTCTTCCCCCCTCCACCAGCCCCCGACTTGAAAAACCCCAAACTGACTATGACTGAGGAATCGGGGACGCGTTGTCACTTCTCCCACGAAGACTGAAGCAAAACGGCCGCAGACGCTGGAAGCGGTTGTTCATAATTTACGATCTTGCACTGCTTTCGCCCTGATCAGTGTCAGCAGCAAGTGGAGTCGGCAATTACATGATTAGATTAGAACTGATTTACTGGGCGGCTCTAAGTGGCAGAGCCGGCCGTCTGAACGGAAGGAACCACGCTCGCTTGCTTCTAACCCCCCCCCCCTCCCCCCTTCCCACAGACAGACTGATAGGCCACGCACGCCAGTCCTGCAGGCAGAGCTCAGGCGCTGTGTGAAAGTCGAGGTGGATGTCCTGGGCTCCCCGTCCCTAAATATGGTCTCTGTAGACGTAAAGAACAGAGCTCAGGAGCTGTGTGAAAGTCGAGGTGACCGTCCTGGGCTCCCCGTCCTAATGCGCCTTATGCACACGCATTGGTCACAGTTTGTCCCTATTATGTCAACCCGACATCCGAGGACATTAAGCTCCACAGCATCGACGTAAAGCGACATTAGAAGAAGATGTAGGTCCAGAGCTCAGGAGCTGTGTCAGTGATAGTCGAAGTGGCCGTCCTGGGCTCTCCCGTACCCTAACAGCCCGTTATGGTCTCAGCGGACGTAATGCAACAGTGAAGTCCTGCATGCACTCAGTATCGCGAGCCGGTCGCAGCAGCGCGATACGCACACCCGTTGTTTACGCCCCCAGCCTGGACCTGCAGTAGTCATCGGAGCTC